>CAAKMY010042208.1:0-11823 GCA_901111285.1 Corrigiola litoralis
TAAATATATATAACAAAACTACTCATTAAAGAAAAAGTTGCATTAGCTTGGGTTTAATTAGGTGGTATTCCTTTCACTACATCCATACAGCTCGGAGCGACGCAATTACACCTTAACAGTCGCAAACCACCGAAATGCATGTCTAACCCACATTTCTCTTTTCTCTTCTCACCCCAATCCCAACCACTATCTGTTCTTCTTTACATTGCCACCTTTTTCAGTCTTTATCTTCCACACCCGCTCCTTACAACCAAAAATCGTATTTACAATACACCACAACACACTGGATTATCAATGTATTCGTCCTAAAAAAATAAACTAACCAAAACGACCCTAACCCAACCTCACCACCACGACAAACCACCTCTTTTACATGGTACAAACCACCTCAAATTGCCACCACAACCGCCACTCACCTCATGTTAACTCCTTCACCCATTCTTGTTCACTTTCCTATACCTATTGTTCACTCAACATCATTTTTGCCCACTCGCCACCTTTCTCATTCCTTCAACATCCTTCTTCTTCACTCACACACCCTTTTTGTTCACTCATCATCCCCTTTGTTCCCTTCATTACTATCATTTTTGTTCACTCACCATCTCGATTTTCACTCACTCACCACCTGGCCCCTTGTTCATTGATCTTTGTTTACTGACCACCCCTTTTGTTCATTCAATCACCCCATTTGTTTACTCACTACTCCTCTTGTTTATCCGTTATGCCTCTTATTCACTTTTTTCATTTTCATAAGCAACAAGGCGGGTGGGAATGGGTCAACATGTAAGGGTATGTGGAAAGAGAACGAATAGAAACAGATAAAAAGATGTGGGGCTACGACGAGGGTTGGTGTTAAGGGTTTTATGGGTGGGGCGCTTGCAAGTAGTGTGGATGAATAAGGAGAGATAAACTAGTGTTTTAGGGTTATGATGAAAAATAGTGAAGGAGGATAGAGACAAAGAGGTGGGGGTGGAGAAAGTTTGGTGGAGGGAAGCATTGGTGTTGGTGGAGTGAGTTCAACTAGTAAATGATGTGGAGTTGAGATGGTAGGGCATGACTGAGAAAAAAGACAGGCATTTGATTTTAAATGAAGTTGTGAGTTTTGTATTCTTTTAATTGCTGGATATATTTTTGTGATATGGTGATTTAAATGACACTATTGGGAGTCAGGACGAAAGTTTTGGCGAGATGGGCTTTGAAGGGCGGATTAAGCTTGAAACGACCCAAAATAAAAACTGTGGGGCAAGAACTGGTCGTGGGGTGCGACGAGTTTCTGTCCCTAGAAGTTGTTAACCAATTTTTGGTCACGTGTTGCGACCATGGTCGCATAGTACGACGCAGTAGCAACACGTTTTGTGTTTTCACCTGCGTTATTTGTTAGAAACTTTGTATATAACAAAGTTTTTACGTAACAAGTTGTTATTGAAGCAAAGGTTATTTGTAAAAATCGAGAGCACTTCATACTATAAAATTGAGCCAAAAGGTAAGGTAACTCGGGAAGTTGAATTCTCGAAAAGGTACGTCTCTAAGAGAGAATCTCGAAAAGTTGAATTCTATATTGCTAGATTTACGTAGCATATATGTAAAAATCGAGGATGAGGATGCTGCGTTGATTTTGTTGGTTTCGGTTCCAACTTCATATAAGCATTTTGTTGGATCAATAGTGGGGAAGGAGACTCTTACTCTAGAAGAAGTGAAGTTAGCACTTCATACTATAAAATTGAGCCAAAAGGTAAGGTAACTCGGGAAGTGATGGGATATTCTGCTGCATGTCTAGTTGGGGATGTTGTAGATGGAGAAAGGGGTCGTTCAGATAAGACTAACCGAGCCATTGCCATAATGAATGTGCTAAGAGTGAGAGAGGAGGACGGCTGGAGTTGCTTCAATTCTTAGGTTAAAGAACATCAATATAGTGGTTACGACTCATATTATTACAACTTGTGCGAAGTATAGTTACAATGAATAATGATATGACGTGTAAGGCAGTTGGATTTGGTTCTTTTTAATTTATGAAGCACTATAGGGTGACTAGAGTTATTGAGAATGTATGGCACGTTGCACGGTTGAGCGAAAACCTATTGTCACACAGTGTGTTTAACAAGAAGGGTAGTTGTTTTCAAGGGAAAGATGGAGTATTCCGTGTGTGTAAGAAAAATGGTGCCGAGTGTGAGGTCAACTATAGGTAATTTGTATGAGTTTACAAGACATGATATTGATGGGCAAGACATGATATTGATGGGTGTGACTGAGGGTGTGGGGTCATCGTCTTGGCATTATGAACTTAGGGTTATATTGCCATCATAAAATTCTATTTATAAATAATTCTTTATACCAAACCATCAAAGTGTTCGGTAAATTTCACGAGTTATCGATAGACAAAAATACCATTCGGGTAATATTTGCAAAGGGGTTGGAAATAATTAAACTAATTGGCTGAACCCTCTCTTTCTACTACGCCGTCAAGTGGGACCTAGATGGCTGGACAAATATGGAATCTAAAGGGATAAAATAGGACACGATAAACTAAATCATAGAACTCTAAGAAAATGTATGATCAACTATTCAAAGCTCCTATAGGTCATTGTAAAGCTTATTGGAAAACCCGTCATCAGACTTCTCCACAAATATAATCTGTCATAACACATGGGTCGATCAAGAGGTGAGTGATTATACACATTCAATTCTAGTAATGTGCGAGTTAAAGAATTCATCTTGTGTAGAGGATGATGGAGTCAATGTTAAGGTGGAATCATACCAGACTTCACATGTTGCCTAGGGAGGTACGAGTTAATACTTTAGGTTATCAAGAAAAGCAACAAAGAGTCTTTCAACATCGCCGAAATACTTTAAGGTACGGTGTGTTCGATCTTGTTGTACTTGATGATAACTTTTCGGTCTCGAACTATGGATCTAAGCCATGGTTTGCTGGGTCGAGTGATAACTTGGTGGGGAGTCATCATGAGTTAGCCATGAAAAAGCTCTATGCGGGGTTTACAACTTCCCGATGAGGATATTAGGGCACCTTGAAGAGGGTGATCGTGTAGTTAAGCATAAGTAAACAAGGCCTCTTTGGCAAGAGTGCGAGAGTTCTGACAAGACCATTTACCTTGAAAAGGGCATGGATTCCGATGTAGGTAGAGAAGCTAATTGTATTGATCACTTTGACTAAGGTGGAGCATGTAAGCTTCTAGATAGACCTACCCGAGCCAAGGTGTTAATGAATAGGCAAACTGCTATGGTACAAGTGATGTATTAGAGCGTTCGAGAGTTGACTTTTGTTTGTTAAAATGACAGGGAGGTCATTGTGGTTACACGACTGTTCAAGTTAAGGTGGAGATTGTTGTGATATGGTGACTTAAATTGTTTAAGAAGCTTGAAACGACGCAAAAGAACAAAGGCGGGACAACAGCTGGTCACGTGGGGCGAGGGCTGCTCCCTTGGCAGTTCGTGATCAATTTTTAGTCAGGGTTGCGACGCTACCGCGACACGCTAAATGTTTTCTACTGTAGTTTTTGCTTTTCGATGCCTTTTTTTTTTACCTAATTTTGTTTTCTTATGTTTTGTCTTCTAACTTGTGTGTTGGTCTATTGTAAACTAATATCATCTTCTTGTGTTCGAAGTTTCCACACACATAAACAAAGAGTTTTCTGGCCTTGAAAACATAGCTATCGATCAAGGTGATAGTGAACCTAACTCATAAATCTTGTGTGATTCTATTTGGTTTTTCATTGTTAGTTCATTATTAAAGAGCCGCTTTTGCATATAACAATATGAATATGCCATATACAAATGACGTTTCTCTCCTTTTATGATATTGTTTATGGTAGAATTTTAAAAGTCATTAAAGACAAGACGACAAAGCCATAAAGCGAATGTGAAAATACAAACCCTTGGGTAACTACCTCGAAAAAAAATCTAATATGATCACACTATAATCATACTTGAACCTTGTTCTTTAACTTAAGGGTTAGTTTTGAGTCATCTTATTTTCCTACGGGGATTGTCATTGACTTCTCTTCTTCTTAAATTTGAAATTAAAAATGGACTTTTTTTTATTGTCGTGAAGATGTGTTCTTATTTTCTCCTGGACTATGCTAAAAATTCTGCATCATTTAGTTCTTTGATATACTAACAATAATTGCGCACAAATCAACAAACATTATCACGAAATGAACATTTCAATTAGGATTAGGCACCTCCGAATTAGAACATGGTTTGCTGGTATGCCGAACGCTCCCTTAGTAACTACTTTGATGTCCATCCCCTATACATACAACATCCGCCACTGGCCCTCTTTGGCTCTGGTGTCTTTGTAGTGACATTAAAATCCCCAGGTCAAAGGTTCAAGGGCTAGTAGCAGCAACAACATGCGCCGAAAATAAATCTCTTTGGCCTCAATATCATTCTCTTTTTGTTTTCCTGGAGTCTTTGTAATTATAGTACAATGATTAAATTGTTGAGTGTCATCACATCGTCCGGCCACTTGCGGGATTGGGTAGCAAAATAGACTAGCACGATATCTCATGCTATTAGGTGGACTTTTCTAACATTCCTAAAGAAGCCTATAAATAAGGGGCCCTCGCTTTGGGGAGCATATTATTACAAGTACTGTATATGTTATGCAGCGAAAATGACCATGGTGTCGAACATGGAAAATAAGGAACACGAGAGAGACAGCAAACCTCAAGAAAGGCCAAAGGGTGGCCTAATTACAATGCCCTTCATCTTTGGTAAAATAATTGATGATGCAGTTGTCATTTATTCTGTTTCTTATGCATTTTACATATACTACGACCTTATTCATCTTCACGTTGTGATTTTGTTTTCTGTTTCTCTTGCAGCAAATGAGGCGTGTGAGAAGTTGGCAGTGGTAGGATTTCAAACAAATATGATAAGTTACTTAACTCAACAGCTCCACATGCCACTGACCCAAGCAGCAAATACACTGACAAACTTCGGTGGAACTGCAAGCCTTACGCCATTGCTTGGGGCCTTTGTAGCAGATTCCTATGCCGGCAAATTCTGGACTCTAACCATAGCTTCCATCGTCTATCAAATAGTTAAGCGTCCTTTCCACATCTAAACACTTCCTCTTACTTAATTATGAGACCATATACATGAGAAAATGAGCAACGTTCTTTGTTTTAGTACTTCATCTATGAGCAAATACTGTGGGAGTACATAGCTAGATTGTCGAGACATATTTGAGAACTGGTTATTTAATCAATTTTTCTTAAACTTTTTTCTTTTAGTTACGGATGATCTCTAGTTCTCTACTACATATGCATAGCACATTAGCACATGCACTACCAAATAAGGTTAACTAAAGAAATAAAAAATTTCCAAAAAAAAAGGTTAACTAAAAAAATTAAGTTTGATCTAAACGTATTTCATTTATGCACAATATATAGAAACTCATCAGCAATTCTTTAGCAGAGCTAGTTGTATCAGTTATTATTATGAATTAAAGATATATACCGGAAGTTAATTGTTTTGTGCAGTAGGAGGACCACATATGCACCAAAAGAAAGAGGAGTGAAAGTAACAATATTTGAGTAGTTTGTGTACATGGATCACGTGAACCTACACTATTCATTTAATATACCGAGTACAATAATCCATCCCAAATCATGCTTAAGATAACTAAATAGTTTGCACAAATCATTTCATGCTACAATTAGTATTGGTCACAACTTATAGGGTAATTAGTCAATAGCTATACAAGAATTTCATTAGCTAGCATAAAGCTGGAAAATAGTACACGCTGGTTTGTATTCAATATATATGAGCCATTGAAAAGCTTGACATTTTACAAAATAATGAACGGTTGTGATTAATAATTTAGAAAGAATGGCAACGATCATTTTGTTTTAATGGCTACAACATTGGGGTAGCTAGGTATCATATAATTTGCCCAACTTAGTTATATGTCTTGCTACAATTCGTGAAATGTATGTTGTGACATACTCCGTATTTTATAATGATATAAATAATATTTTCTTAACAGCGTAGGAATTTTAATATGATAGCTTTGTACATCTATTGTAATACATCCATAACTCGATCTTGATTGATGCCCTTGTTGTCCTTACGTACAAAGCAGGGTATGATAAGTTTGACAATATCAGCCGTAGTACCAAAGCTAAGGCCAGCACCAGGGGAAGAAGCAAGTGGAGGACAACTAGCGATTTTGTATGGTTCTCTACTACTGACAGCATTAGGGTCGGGTGGGATCCGACCCTGTGTGGTGGCATTTGGAGCAGAACAGTTCGATGAGTCGGACCCAAAGCAAAAGAATATAACATGGAAGTACTTCAACTGGTACTATTTTGTGATGGGAGCATCCATATTAGTGGCAGTAACGGTTGTGGTTTATATACAAGATAACATTGGATGGGGATGGGGCCTCGGCATACCAACGTTTTTGATGTTCCTCTCCATAGTTGCATTCGTTTCGGGTTACCGACTTTACCGGAATCTCGATCCATCTGGCAGCCCGTTTACCCGGCTTGTTCAAGTATGTGTGGCAGCTTACAAGAAGAGAAAATTGCCAATCGTGAGTGACCCTAGGTTACTCTATGAGAATGAACACCTTGATGCTTCCATTTCTTGTGATGGGAAGCTCATGCACAGCAAACAATTACAGTAAGTCACTTGTCCACTCCCTTTCGACGCACTCTTTTTAAACAATATTCTTGGTTGAAATTTAAATGGTATTCCTAACACGAAGATTCTGATTAAATTGCCAATCGTCAGTGACCCTAGGTTACTCTATGAGAATATTGTTTAAATTTTGAAAAAAGAGAATATTGTTTATAAAGAGAAACAAGTAGTCAATACAAAAATTAAAGTAGTATCTTACGAAACTGCTCATCCTTCTAAATGATTCCTTTAAAATTTTCAAATGCATTGAAAAGTATGATCACATGGAAATATCAGTGCACCCAAAACACTCATGATAAAGAGGGTGGGGGTGGGGGTGGGGGGGTATAAGACTTTCCACTGTACGTTTAGATGGAGTACGTTGTGCTATACGAAGTATCAGTTACATCATTTTTACAACAGGCCGGGATGTACAGGGATGTATTACATGATTGTTTTCTGGAACATCAAAAAGGACATTTGAAATGTATTTGAACGGACAAATGTCATAGATCATATCTTAATGGTGGGGATAACTGAAGAAGACTGATGATTAGTTTACTTATCTAAAGCACTAAGTGTGTCATTACTAATGCCAAATCAACGTTTGGTAATAACTACTTGCATATGCACCCCTAAGGCAACTTCAAGAAACTGAGACTACTAGTAATTCAGATAATCGGGTTTACGGAGTATGTCACTGTGACTATAATTTAGATGAGTTTTATAGGTTTTCCCTAAGGCATGCAGGTGGGAGAAAAAAAAAAATAACGCGAAATGGCATTTAGGCGCTATGTAGCTGCCAAAAGTTGGCATGGCACTAGCTGAATTCAGTAATAGATGTCTACGAAATGATATTATCTCCTCCCAGAAACAACAAAGGATCTTGAAGTTCTGGTATACTAGAGTATCAATTTATTTTATCTGGTCATGTTCGGTAGGTTTTTGGTACTCTTTCCCAGTGCCGACTGGACTTTTCATCCGTAGCATGTTAAAAGGAAAATGTCAATGTCTGGAACATAGGGTTCCACCAAAACCTATATCTTCTAGCGTGACACTGTATGTAAACTTTCCTCCACCGTATTAGAAATGACAAAGGGCCTTTATATCTTAAGAAAACAACAAAGGGCTTTGCGGCTCCTATAGTCCATACGGCGCTTATTATGTGGTGTACCTCTTCTTCTTAAGACAGTTGTGTCATCCATATTGACCATATGTGCAGACGACGTACACTACACATGCTTGTTCTTGGCCCCCTATAGTTAGTGCTTGAGTTGGGACCAGGTTAATTTGTGATGTTAAATGAGAAAGTTCAAGCTTTCGGTGTCGATCAATTTGTTGATGAAAGAAGCAACCGGTTCTATGTATGAGGCCATCTCAACATATCACACTATTATCAATAGCAGTTAAGTATTCTTAGACATAACAAATTGACAATTTACATATGTTCGTTCGTAAACTATAATATGTTATTTTTACATTGGAGACTGGCTAATTATAAGAGATCTTGTAATAAATCAACAACTAACCAAGTAAAATACAATATTAAAAAAATTATAATTTACATAAAAAAAATAATCAGTGATCAAAAGTAGCGTCATGCAATTACTTCCAATAAAAATTTATTGTAATTTAGAATGCGGTTTGCTATACTCTATAGTTCTATAATTCATACACTGGTATAATTTAATGTTTCTAGCTCTAAGAGCTTTGTTTACGTACAATTTGGTGTAGGTGTGAATAAACTTTATAAAATCACATGATAAGATCTACAATGAATGTCCTCCGTGGCTTACTTGTTCAAGTTTGTTGCAGATTTCTTGACAAGGCAGCTATTGTAACTGAAGAAGACAGCGCAAAGGCACCCAATCTATGGAGGCTAAACACAGTTCACCGAGTAGAAGAACTAAAATCGATCATTCGAATGGGACCTATATGGGCATCTGGTATCATCCTAATCACAGCATATGCTCAACAAAGTACATTCTCCCTCCAACAAGCGAAGACCATGGACAGGCACCTCACTAAATCATTTCAAATACCAGCTGGTTCAATGTCCGTATTTACCATAACATCCATGCTCACCACCATTGCAATATATGACCGGTTTGTCATCCCCATAGCACGTAGAATTACGGGCCTAGACCGCGGAATAACATTCCTTCATCGCATGGGCATAGGGTTTGTTATTTCCGTATTTGCTACCTTGGTTGCTGGTTTTGTTGAAATAAAGCGAAAACACGCCGCCCAAGCTCTTGGGCTTGTCAATGATAGCCATGCCATAATTCCAATCTCCGTTTTTTGGCTTGTGCCTCAGTATGGTCTCCACGGTGTGGCTGAAGCATTTATGTCCATTGGTCACATGGAGTTCTTCTATGATCAAGCACCAGAGAGTATGAGGAGCACTGCTATGGCTTTGTTTTGGACTGCGATCTCATTGGGAAATTACTTGAGCACACTTTTAGTTACAATTGTGCACAAGTCCACGGCGGCTAAGGATGGTTCAAACTGGTTACCAGACAATAACCTTAACAAGGGAAAATTGGAGTTATTCTATTGGTTGATCACGTTCTTGCAAGTTATTAACTTGGGATATTATATAGTGTGTGCCAAGTTCTATACTTTCAAACCCGTTCAACTGCAGATGAAGAATGGTGATGAAAAGAAGAAAGAGTTAGAGCTTGCAACTCAAGTGTAGATCAATCTGCCACTAGTTAGTCAGACAAAGTTGTTCCATGTAGAGAAAGGAGATACTTAGGATAACACTTAAACTTAATAATCATAGTAGTAATGTATCATGCAATATACGGATAATATAGTAGTATAAAATTATTGTAAAACCATAATGATATCTATAGAACAATGTTAATTACTATTTTTAGAAGAAAAAAATAAGTGGAAACTAGAGCTTTCGTTTTCCCTATAAACATTATCTAGTTTTTCTATCATGCGGAAACACGGGTTTATGTTAACTGAACAAATTTTAAAAAGCAAATAAAATGAACACAATTGTTTAGATTGGAGAACTGTGGTATGTTTTATTCACCAAGCTCAAATTTTGTTTGACATCCACCTCTATTTGTAAGATTAAGGAATCTAACAAGTACAACATGGTGTGTCTAAAGGACAATTGTGACTTGTACTCTCCACAACCTAGTTCCAATCCCAAGGTAGATTGTCCAGGGTGATAAGTTTGCCAATGATTATTTTTTTGGTGCAAAAGAGGGGCAAAGCCTCGAGTTTGCCAATGATTTTGATAAAGCTTATGAGTTTTGGTGCGACAAATGTCGTCTATATCACAATAAATTATTTCCAACTACATTCTTAAATAAAAGTCGGGTCGAATTACCACAGAGAATGGTTCAACTAAATGGGGGGATTTGATGTGTTTGATCAAGCTAAACTAACAACAAGAATAATCAAGAACAAGGACTCGAATTGTACTATAGAAATATGAAGATAACTTTGACATCAAACTATCGCATCAAATCATAACACATTGATCATATATTCGATCTTCACCCTAAATCTTAATGATAAGTTATCAGCAAAATACGTTCGTTAAGAACTCTTACGATTAATTGACCTAACCAAACTATTTAGATTTTAGTTAATAGTACCATTAATGATATAAAAGAGTATAAATAGTAACTTGTGACACATATCAAACGATCATGCATCTACAAAGTAAGACAAAGTTCTCGACTTAATAATTAACCACAAACGTGCATTAAAGATTAAGTAGTTGCTAGTCAATAATTACCAACCACAAATGTGCATTAAGTAACTCTTGGAATAGATTGATAAACAAGTTTACTAGTTGCCCACCTAGAAAATAATGCATAAGAATCATATCATAAAGTGCAGGAACCAAGCTTAGCTCCAAGATAGAGAGATGAAAGAAACTCACAATATATTACAACATAGACTTAAAGTTTGCACCAAAGTATGAAGATTAGTTCTCCATTAGATACATAATTAAAGCTAATAATAATAAAAGAGAGTTCTTGTGGAAGTTATATGGTGAAAAGTAGAGAAAATATGAGTGAAAAGATGTCTAAAATATATTACAAACCTCTCTACTTAAACAAATCCTAAAAGAGAAATGGAACGAAAACCGAGAAAAGTAATTGTCCGCTAGTAGCAGAGCTGAGTCCACTACTAGCAGACGAGTCCAAGAAATGTTGTTGGTTCCTGCAATACGCGACTAACTTCAAACGATATACCATATCTCCCTCATCGTTTATCCGAATGAAGCGTTTAATACCGTTCGAAATAACATCCTCAAGTTTACTCTCCAATTGGCATTACTGTAAAAGGTTCATATTTTAGGAGATGTGTTTTATTGAAGTTGACCTACTACTTTTCCTCTTACTATTCTACATCAATGCTTCTAAATTTGGCTTCATCACCTCCTTCCATCAACTCTTGATCATCTCGTGACTTGTTGGAACCAAGGTGAAGTAGCTAAAATACCCCTAGACTTCTATTATTACAAATAAGCATAAATTCCCGAATTTAAAGTGCTAAATATAAGAGGCGGGAATTACAATCAAAGTAAGTATAAAAGAATAACAAATAGAGTCAAATGTGTTGAATTACACACTATTTCATAGTGTGTATTAAATTTTCCATATGCGCTAGCTGGCACAAGTGTAGCATGAAGGCAAAATAAGTACACATTTGTTGGTATAAGGGGGATATTGATTGTTGCACCATGTATAAGTAAATCTAGTAGCAAGCTGGTCAGCAAGCCCAACAATAGAGACACATCTCATAAAATCAGAAACTAGTGTTTGGGCCCGACGATGCTCGGGATGTTGTCAATTTTCTTTTTGTTAGTTTTCGGTTTTATTTTCTAATCATTAAACTTTCTAAGAAAAGATATCCGATTTTATGTTAGTTTTCAATATAGATGATTATGTTTTTGAGAAAATTAAAGATATTATTAACGTAATTAGTAATGTATTGGTTATCTTATGAGGTCAATTAAAATATTCTATCATTATGAACAATGTCAAATGACAATTAAGATGTTCCAAGTTTGCAAAAATAATATTAAATGCACGATGACATGGCGTAATATGGTTACATGATAACGTGGTGGAATGCCGTGACAATAACGCCTTTTAACAATACTACTAGACTAGACTAGACTAGACTAGATAGCAACCCGTGCTT
>CAAKMY010042212.1:0-19936 GCA_901111285.1 Corrigiola litoralis
ATCGTTTCTTTTATAAAAAAAAGGGAGATTAAATTAAAGAAAATGAGATTTTTAAGACATGGGTATTGTAGATTTGAGGGTGAATTAAAATGGTAAGTCTTATTTTTTCGAAAAAGCTAATAATATGAACAATGATGCTGTTCTTCTTTAGTTTTTAGGGAGAAAAAAGAGCATAAATTTGAGAAACTGAGAATGAAATATTAAATGTGAAAATGGGCAATTATCAGCTTCTTAGGGGGAGCTAAAGGATAGTGAAAAAGAGGTTTCAAAGAGAGTGTGGTGATGATGAATCATACAAAGAAGATGATGAAGAGATAGGAAACTATAGATTTATGGTACCACCCATTATGGTAGACACCACCACTCATAACATAAATTTTTTTGTCTAAGTAATCGAAACATGGCACAATAAAGCTTTAGGGAGCTGTGATGAATGATAATGTCAATAATGGAAGGGGTAGGAGACTTGCAGTAAGAGAGAGAGGGGAAGGGGTACGGTATGGCCTAACTACCTAAGGAGGGTACGGGGGTAAATGGCTTAGAGGTTGTTTTAATAATTCTTTGTTTTTTAAAAAGGTAAATGAAATTTGTTTTCCACCTAGGTTTTTAATAAAATAAAAAAGTAAAAGAAATGCCACGTAGGCTTTTGCCGCCTGAGATTCTGCCGCCGACGAGCTCAGGACCATTTCTAACATAGTTGATACTTAGGATTATTAGTATATACGTCTGTAGGTGGGATTATTTTTGTTTGTTCAGCCATAGTTGGGATTATTCCTATCAATTTTTCCTAAAATAAATAACAAATTATTGCGCCTTCGTTCCCTTACCGAACTAAAGTTGTCGATGCTCCAAATTATCGAACATTCGATTAGCTAATTAATCTTCATAGTGAACAAAGCTAATTAGACAAGTCATCTATGTCTTCACATATCCTTTTCTTATAAATACATTGACATTATTAATTAAAAAAGAGAGGACTGTGGACATATTTTTTAAAAAAAGAGGGGGAAAGACAAAGGAGTATAGTATTATTTTTTTTTACTTATAATAAAAACGAAAGAATATTGTGGGACAAAGGGAGTAGGATTAAAGACATCATGTGGTTGTAAAAACATTATTATAACATGATAATCTTTAGTGTTTGTTTTGGGTAGAGGGAGCACACAAAATAGAAATACGAATTGGGCCATGTATATCATATTGGGAAGTAAGAAGGACGGTGTCTTTGTTTTTAATAAAAGTTTGAGGATGACATTATTGTGCTAATACTTTTCTTCTTCTATATATAGTAAAGAAATTATTACATTTGGATCACATTTCAGCCTATAATTCATAATTAAGGAGAGTTGTTATAAGAAACGGGAAAAGGAAATGTCCATATGACACGAGATAATCCACTATTTTATTTTCAGCCTAGTAAAACTTTATCCTAGCTATAACGTAATTACGAGTTATGATTGCAAATATTTAATCACATTATGCACAGACGGATATTCTGCTTTCAATATTCAATTCGCGGAGACTATTGAGTCTATGAGGTTCAGTTAGAATTACGTGCATAGAAGATTAATAAACTAGATATATCGCTGCAACAAAGAATTTAGGATTGTTATCCTTATAAGACTGGCTCCTATGTAGCATGATCATACATCACACCCTCCAGTGAGGAAGTTTGAGTTGTAAAATTAGCTAAAGTATTCCTTTAACAAGTACCATCTCATTCTGTTGTGGTGCCATTGTTAATCATACCTTATGGGACAAGTATTTACTTTTATGGCATTAAGTGCACGAAGAGGATAGTGCCCGATCAATCGTTCATGTAGGGCGTTTTGATCAAACCACTTGCATCTCTACACCTGCTGCTATTAGACATGATTGGGTTAAAAAGAAGAGCACCGTGAAAACATTGTTATAATGGCCAGCACCTTTGAAAATGAAAGGAGTCACACTCCTTTTCGTTTTCATTTTCTCTTAATATATTATATTTATATAGAAGAAGAAAAGGGCTCCCACTGGCCACTTCTGCCTAATATATTTTGAGAAAATGGTAATCCTATTAAGGATAGGGGTCAATTAAACACTCAAGGTTAAGGGAAGGAGGCATGTGAAGTGGGACCAAACAAAAATTGATATATCCAAGTGGAATAAAGACAAAAAAAACTTGTGATGACACCTGGTCTTTTTATATATTTAATTGATGTAATATGCAAGTTGAAACTTGAAAGAGATGGCCAAATGCATAATCATGAAAATGACTACAATCATAGAGATAATGAGCAGGATAAAATCAAGAGAAATTCCGACTTGAGAGAAGAAGTACTAGGTCTTTCATTTCAACAACCATTTTGCTTAATCTTTAACTAGTCAAACTCTTTTCCTCTAGATTTTACCTCTACTCGACTACTCAACTACGTACGTACTACTCATATATCTTGAAATTTGTTTGTTGCTTTTATTTTAATATTTATATTTCATATTCTCGATTTGTAGTAAATACTCCATCATACTTAATCATTGTTTGTTGTTTTCATGGAAATCTGGTTTGAACATCTTTGCCAGAATAAAAAGGTGGGTGAATACTTGAAAAGTGATTTTGGTTTGTGTTTCCAAAGAGTTAAAACTACTCGTTGAGTAGCTATGACATGCATAGGAGAAGTATATAGAGATTTTTTTTTGGAATTTGATAACAAATGCAATTATTAAGGTTTATAATGGTGTTAAAGTTGTCCATTTCTATAGTCATATTGAGGTAAATAAAGTTGATTTATAGCTACCCACCTATGATAGATGGGTATGTGTTAATATTGTGATTGTTGAAAGATTGATTAACCTTTATACATTACTTCTAAATATATTAAATGATTTTTAAATGGAACTTAATTCTAACCTATGTAACTAAAACCTTTATCATTTCCACAATTTTTGACTCTTGTGTCTCACCTGCCAACTAATAATTTATGGCAACGAACACTTTCACATGAATAATATATTATATTAAACACATTTTTATGAGTCGAATATATCTTTTTTTTGTTATTTAATCAACCAACAACCAAATTACAACTTGTCCTACAAAAGGAAGGCTTATAAGCAACCCCGTACGTACATGCACATGTCATAAAAAACCAATACCATAACTAAGATTACAAGCTATCAAGCCATACTTGATCATTATGCTTGATGTGTAACCTCATAACATAAGCTATGCTGATTTTCATATCCTTTACAATACTTTGCGCCCGTCTATCTAGTATAGGAATAGCATTATCAAACCTACACAAGTTCTTAGCAATCAAAATAGAGTACAACAAAGCACACACCAGCGAGCTGAGTACCCATTTTCTTTACTTTGGCGTTTCCTTATATTGCACAAATGTAAGGTTCTCATAACAGGTTTATGACACAACACCACATCCAAACATCTTCTACTGAGTTGACACTGAAATATAAGATGCTCATGTGTTCCATCACACCGTCCAAAGAGTTATCTATGATTCCCAATATGTGGAGCTTTGTTTTAACCACAGACATCTAGACACAATATAGCATGCTTAGGCACATAAAATTCTTGTCATACAACATCATGCCACCAAATCTTCTGGGAACTTCCTCTAAATTCATTATAAAAGTCTGAAACCAAGAGATTATTACCAACAACTACACTATCAGATCTTAATCGAACAATCTGCACTTGTACGTAGAGCACACTATCTTTTCCAATACCAGTTGTCATGTGTCTTAGGTCTGTAAGTAAATCAGTCATGACCCTTAATATGGACAATGTGTTGTTTGCACCCATTTGACCTATAAATTATCAACCTTACTACTCACCCATCAAGCAAACCTACAAATCTAGGCTTTGTTAAAGTCTTGATCTCTCTTGAAAGTCAAGTCCACTTGTTTTATTTTCCTTACTAATCCAATCCCAAGAAATGATGAGTATCTTTCCCTTCCCAAAGGAAATTTCTACAAGTTGCTTCAATTCACTTTATAGCCACCTTAGGCAATACAAAAATGTTGGCCCGATAAGAGTGTATAGTCTACAACACAGACTAAACAAATACAATTTTAATTCCCTGCATATTAGGGCTTATCTCATTTCATATTTTCATGTTATAAAGAGCATAGCCTAAATGGTAATAGAATTGGTTGTTTGACTTGGATTTGGTGTACATATTTGTGCTTACACACCAATTGAAGTGGGATATTTAATTTGTCATGTTTGTGTCTACTGGTGCTCTGGGTTGCTCAATTCGATTAAGAGGGAAGGTTGGTGAGTCACACATGAAGGAGAGATTGTAGTAGAAGGTTAATTAATGCTATTAAGGTCAAGTGAAATTGGTGAGAATACTAGAGTAGAAGATTTATTAAGTTCATGCACTTTTATGTTAATAGTTGCATCAAAAGTTAAAGAGAAATAAAACCAAGTAGATTACTCTTTTTATAGTCTAATAATTTTGATATATCGCTCACTCAAACTTATATACTAACGGATCCGATCTTGACATATTTGAGGTCTAGGGACAAAACACGTATCATAGATGCTTATGAACACCAAAAATTGGCCCGCGTCTGATCATGGCCCCTTGGTTGTCGCCTAGCCTCGCATTGCATTACAGTCGGGCCTATATACTAGGTTTAATACTCATCCTTCGTGTTTCTCCCCTACATTTCGATGTTTCACTTTTCTTTTTTGTACAATGGAGGGCAAAGCGCCCAAAAAGAAATACTTCACTTCTTCAGAAGTAGGATGTGATGCATAAGAACTAATGTGACGTACAAAAGTTCGGAATTTGAGAAGCAAGTTCGAGCTGTTTAATTAGTGCATAATTTGATTTAATTGATAAAAAAAACTCTGCGCAAATATACTCCCTACTTGGCTTTTTAGATAGCTAATCCCTTTATGTGAGGGATACCTGTCTACTTTGTCTTCATTTATGATTAAAATGTGGGGTGAAAAAAAGCTGCAAAATTAACATGTTAGTGCATGATACAGGGCCTATACTTTTACATGATCTCTTATACAAAGGCCCACCATCTACTTTGTGTTGATTTATGATGATGAATATGTAGGGGTGAAAAGCTAATATGAAAAATGTATGCTAGTGCGTGAAGAATCTTTGAAAATGGAGAACATATGGATGGAATGAGGAAAATTGAGAGATGAGGTACTGAAATGATGTGATATGAAATTTTAGTCTTGAGTAACGCCGTTATAAAATGTCTTGTCACTTTCTCCGGCACCATCATATGAATGTTTGTAGATATATATGGATTTCTCTCATGAAGTGCTTACATAAAGAGAGGGAGCTAGTACGTAAATGTATAATTCTGCACTTGTGTGTAAATTTTTTTGTTTGGTGGTAATCAAGATTAGGCTTAAGGTCTAATTTTCATAAGTTGTAGAAACCTAGTTAAGATATCCAAAAGATAGTCCTACGTTATTACATAACTCTGAGTTAATCATGTGGTAAAATCTCAACTTCATATCCCTCCACCATGCAGTAGATTCCTTCCTCATCCTCCTCGCTATTAGGTCAGGTAGAGCTATCTTTTCCCTTTCAACTCTGATTAAACTGTTGACCGGTCTGCATATTAGTCGAGTTAGAGAGTTTGTCCTCTAATGGTGGTTCCATGATTCCCTTTCTGACTAGCTATGAATTTGTGAGGATGGTTACTTGTGTGTAGTTTTATGTATTGTGAATTTGTGATATGGTTTTCTTCTTTATAGGTGATTAAGAGATTACTTTGATGAAAGTCTAGATATGACACTAATAAGTAGGATATTGGTGGATTGGATGAACCTAAACTCATTTGTTTATTTTCCATCATCTATATCTATATATCCATATATGTTTACTTTGTGTCATCCAACTAAATCTATATTCGTAGGGTTAAACGGATAAATGGATGTCTGTTAGATAGCCTACTATTTTATAAACTTTAGAATAATTAGAAGGACTTTTAAAAACAACTTTAGTATTTAATTAAAAGAAAATTATGAGTAATTTGTACCTTATGTTATTAACATACATGAAAATTATACATACAAAATAGACTTTTGCTGGTTTTTATAATTTGAAATGTAATTAACATTACTTTGGTGGCAAATTATTAGGTACACCTGAAAGTATGGTATTTTTGTTTATTTTTGATTTTTTTCTTTGTAAAAAAATACATACATACAAATATGAGTACATACTCTCAAGTGTAGAAATATCTATGTAACAAGGATCTAAACTTTCCAATTTTTTTGGTTTAAGGATCTGTACTTTAATAGTTTTGGTTTAAGGATCTCAATGTATTTTTTAGACCACCATATCCTTCATCATGAAATAAGTTATGTAAATGTATGAAGAAAATTTAAGTTGAATTTATTTTCAAATGTATCCTTATTTTAACCTCTTATATTTGAAAAATATTTTTTATTTCATTAAACTTCTTGGACAGTGTGCTTCAAAGGGCTATGCTTGCCAATCATAATAAAAAAAGTTGGACAAAAAAATTTATTATTAAAGGAAAATTGAAATTGAAATTGAAAAAAAAATCTTTTAAAAGGATATTCCCTTTTTGATATCAATTTGGGGACTTTCCTAAAAGTATGTAAAAAAGTTCATATAAATGACAAAAGGTGGAATAATTTAGTGGTAAGCGAGAAACTTAAGTCAATATTAATATCAAATAAATCAAGTCCTATTAATTGTGTGTGTATAACGAATTCATCAAAATATAAAAAAATTACTTAAATTAATCCCTTCAAATATTTTGTTTTAAAACTTGATTTCTCATGATATTATGTGAATGTGTGTCATCTTATTTTTTGTATTTAATTTTCAATTTCATTCGAATTTTGCCTCTAATTGTAATTTTTATTTTTTTACAACTCTTTATTATTATGATTGGCAAGTGTTGGGGATATTTGCTAAGTTTAATGAAATAATATTTTTTATTTAAGAGTTTAATAAAAGATACATTTGAAAATAAATTTAAGATAAAACTTTTCATACGTTTATATAACACATACTTGGTGATAAAGGGCATTTTGGTTTAAGAAATACCTTGAGGTCCTTAAACCAAAGCTCTCAAAGTACAAATCATTAAACCAAAAAAATAGCAAAGTTTACATAGTTAACTCCTCAAGTGTATGCAATATAATAGATCTTGAACTTTGGTTGAGATATCCTTCGGGTGGTAGAGTATTATATATATCCATCTCTATTCATTTTTTACTTTTTTTGCTCACCCATATCCCTTCCAAGTTCCAATTGATTCGGATGGATGGATATTATCTACTACATAGATAGGGTGGGAGTAATCAGTAATGGGACGGTCATACATGAATAGTAAGACTTTGTTTTATCACTAGGCATCATGAATTGAATAAAGTTTTACCCGCCATACCACTATCTGTACAGATGCTACAGACTCACTATCCTCCTGCTAATTTCAGTTTATTAGTTAGTCATGTATAGCAGTATAGGCCATAACTATAAGCCTTGATTGGCAATGAAGGCATCGTGCTTCAAACTAAGGAACAAAACGGCATGCACATCCCTAAATATTAGCTAGCCACATTTGGTTTGAACCCACCAGCATGTAGGAATGCTGCACAATCGTAGGAGTAAATTGACTATTGACGATATATAGTTCATCACAACGATTCGCTCGCAATAGATGCACGAAGAACTGTACTTAGCAAATACCCCGTACTCATATTAGCCAAGTCATTTTCTTTCTTTTCTTCCCTTAAAATGATTTAGCTAATTATCTCAAACACTGTAATTCGTTGATTACACAATGTGACACTCGTATATAAATACTCGTGTAATGTACGAGACACTTCATTGGTATGGACGGGTAATGTGGATTGTGTGTACCGTGTACGAACCCTAGCAGTTAGTAAACGTTAGGAATTGTCAGCAACTTACTCCCTTCAAATGCGTGCTGTATCTCCTTCTCGTTTTCAACAGTACATTGAAACACTCATTTTTGTACGCCACACACTCACTCATGGCATTGCTGACAAATCACAGGAAGGAAAATAAAGAGGACTCTTCACTAAACGACAAGAACTCAGGTGTCAGCATTCGGCTTATTGAGAAATCCCACACGGATAGAGAACAGTATAGTAAGAAAAAGTAAAATATGTTGAGAACATTATTGACATTATTAACCCGTTCGGCCGTTCAGAATAGGGCCTTACTGTGCAGATATGAATTAGTTAAGGGCCTTACTGTCAGAGGAGAGTATTTCCCAAAACTAATAACCAAAAATACAAAAAACTGAAAACGACCCACCTCTATCTTTTCTTCCTTGGTAGGGACTAATGTTTAATTGACACTCATCTCCACTTTTTATAAAGGCACCCAAAAAAACTCCTCACGATTTCCAAGTTTCACTTCTCTCCTTTAGGAGTTGAATCAAACTCTCTCTATCTCTCTCCTCTTACAAAAGTTGAGCACATTCGTGGGCAGTTTTGCAGGAGATACACATACATACACTACTTACTAAACACAACTACTTAAAACTGAAACTGGATAAACTCATAAACTCACACTTATCGTATTATCAGCAACATTTATGGGGTCTCTGAAAAACTTACCTACTGAACAATAAGAGCCAGAGAGCAGAAACAAACAATGATGATGAGCGTGTTTTTCTTTCTTGGGATTAGCGAAAACAAAATTCTGTGAACTGAGCAACTACAACAGTTGGCAGTAGTGAGGAGTTTTGAGCAGATTAACTCGTAGTTTTTGCCTCACGCATGGGCTTTTGCATGTGGGCTTTTTAGTGGTGTCATTTGTTTCTTTCATATTGGTTGATTAATTGATAAAAACTTGAAGAAAGTGTTGTCTTTCGATCAGTTTTATCAACCATTTTTGTTGGTTTCAGCTGGGGTGGTTAGTGATGCAACTTTTGGCTGGTTTTGTGGGTTGTTGAGGGATCCTAGTTTTGATCTTTAGCTCATTTTTTTGCAAGTTTTGAGTGAAAGTGAGAGTTTTTCTTGCTCCAAAGCTTGGAAAGGTCATTTTTTGGGGGGTGAAACACCTGCAGTTTCCCAAGATTGTTTCTTGGACTAAGGTAAATCACATTTAAGCTGAAAGTTTGAGTCTTTATCAATGAATTTCTCTCATTTTGCTCTATAAGAACACAAAGCTTACAGTATTTATTTTCCATGGGTCTTTTGGAGGTAGATGCTGAGGAAAAGATCAAGGCCAGTGACAAGCAAACAAGCCATAGTAGGTGATCACACCAACCTTCCATGGCAACCTCTTGAAAAACCAACAAAACCAACTTCATTTTTCCTCGCTTCTCCAAGGTTTTTCAAGGGCTTATTCACTTCTTCTTCTCCTACTTCTCCTACTCCAACTGATATTGATCCCATGATGAGCCCTACTTCAATTCTTGACACCAACCCCTTTTCAGCTGTTGCCAACTTTTGGGTTGTTGAGAACAACAAGAAAGTCCCTTGCAACAACAATAAACCAAAAACATTGACACAACATTCATGGGAACAACCAAACAACAACAAAGGCATTGGCCTTGCTCTCATTGATGACAACTCTGAAACCAACAACAACAACAACAACATCAACAACAACAACAATAACACCACATCATCCAAACAACAGAAGAGAAAACTTGTTGTTTTTGGCTCACAGCTAAAAATCCAAGTTCCACACTTGACTAACTCCTCTGTTTTCCCCTGTTTTTCCCCTGAATCACCAAGGGAGTTTGGGATTAAGACCCCAAAAAACAACATTTGGCCTTTTGGGAACAAGGATTCTCATTGCCAAGTTCATCCTGAGGAACCATCTACGAATGAAAACCTTTGCATGAGTGATATTGAGCAATCTGAGGATTACACTTGTGTCATTTCTCATGGACCTAACCCCAAGACTACTCATATATTTGGTAATTGCATTGTGCAAAGCTGCTGTGGTGTTGTTGGAACCTCTCCTTATTCATCAAAGAAAAATGGGTTCATGTCTTCGTTAGAAAATTCAACTCCCTCACAGGAGACTTTCCTCAGTTTCTGTTATCATTGCAAGAAGAAGCTTGGTGAGGGAAGCGACATTTACATGTACAGGTATATAAAACTATCCATTCATTATTGTCTTAGATTATATTTTTCGATCAGCAATTATGATATTGATGTAGTACATGCTTTTGTAGTAATTAAAACCATTAAATATGACTGCATGGGATCATGTATGATGAAGTTCTATCTTGTATTGGATATTTGGATCTAGTCACTATGCTATGTTATTTTGTACTCCTTTTGATCTGGTCATTCTAGTAACTGTTGACATATATTTGTACTTCAGGTACTTATCTAAATGGATTTTTACGTTGAATTCTAAGCATCAATACTTCAATTAGTCAATGAGAAAATGTGCTTAGTATTAAGTTGCGGATAATTTGTGTATAAACTCTTGCGTAATGCATACATGAAAAATTGAAAACCTGTGGAGAACCTCTATCTCATTGTCTTAAAATTTTGCCACATCTAATTCTGTGTGAATTTTAAGGGGTATGTGGCATAAGTAAAATACTGGCATAAGTAAAATACTCCGTATATGGGACATTAGATGGGACAAGGTTTGGAACGGGTGACCTCAATTGCATGAAAACACAAAATATAAAGAATGGTGTATGTGTAATACTTCCTTCTTTAATTTGTACTGTATATGTTATTGATTACTGATCCAATCAACATATTCTACCTGTTGTCTTATTGATCTATGCAAAGCCAATGTATTTGTAGGATATATATGCTTTTTGAAGGGATCATTGCTTTGGATTCTTAGCACTTATACTTCCATCTGTTGGATGAATTTAATGTAATATACTGTGTACACCCTCAAAAGGCTAATGCGTTCACTTTTGTTATGGTATGCAGAGGAGAAAAGGCCTTTTGCAGTGAAGAGTGCCGTTGCCAAGAAATGCTTTTTGATGGAGTGGAGAACTAGGAAGTGTGTTCTCTGGAGTACTTCAGCATCTTCAGACCAGATTTTAGCTACCACCTAAACTCCCAATTTTTCCCAACTAGTATTTGATTATAGTAACCTAGCTAGTTGGAAACTTTATTTCTTCTTTGTGCCTCTTTTTCCATTTCTCTACTCAATGTTGGTTTAGTCTCATAAAAGTTTTGTCCACCAAGATGAGGAGAGGAGATGCTGAGGTATGATTTATGTGAAGGAAATTGTAGAGTTGATTTCTAATGAATGTGATGAGTGATGAGTGATGACCTAAGTTTTGATTGTCATTTCTTGCCCATAGCTTCTTTTGGCTTTCAGTGGGTGATGTCGATGTTTCAATCTTGAATCACTCTTTTCTTTCATCTTTTGAAAATTCTTTAAAAAATGCCCAATCATGCATTATAAGATTACATGAGTGCATAAATAATAATAAGTGCATATGGCCATGGAGACGGGCCCCTAGTAACTTATTCCATCAAAGTTATGTCATGTCTTGTTTGTCCCTCTTTGTTGATCAATAATTATTTGAGGGTCATACCAGTGCATTTGTCGATTTTACCGCAGTTGAGTAATCATCCCAACCAGTACAACTGATAAGAGCCAAAAAAGTGACATAATCAGGAAAATTCAATTATTTCCGCTGCATAATTGGGTGGGTACGTGAAGTGACCTTAATACATTAACTTCAGATATTAGCCGTCTGAGTTAGCAGATTCGTTTACATGATTCTAATGGGTCACATCTCATTGAATAAGATAACCATTACTGTAATTTTACGTAGATTTGAAGCTACCCTCCACAATGTTGAATTTGTTGATTCTTTAACGAGGGGAACACCCAGTCTGTGCAGTCAGTACCTTGGGTGTTATTGGCAGATTTCCTAATTGTATAGTCTTCAAATCAATCATTTTCTTGACTATCGTATGCCATACTGTAACAAAGGAGATATACTATCCCAAAAACTCAATTATTTTCAGTGGCATTTAAATCTGAGGTCAAGAAGTAGAATTTAATTATTAAACCAACTCAATCAATTCTTACAGGCCTTAACATAGATTGAGACATCTAAGTTCCTTGAACATCGAAAATTTGACTTTCTTGGATATTTTGTAACATCAGTCGTCTACGATGTACTTCGCTCATTGTTATGCAAGTACCATCAAATATTCAAATCTGTATATGCTTTTACTTTAGCCTATAGTGACCTTGATGCCAAGACAATGCAAATGTGTAATACTACGTTACCCTCCGAAGGGAAAATTATTACAGTCTGCTTCTGGGCTCTTACAATGAAGAAGTGAAGGAGGTTTTACATTTTCATTCACTGATCTACAATTTACGTAGTGATACGCAACGATTAATCTAATAATTTTCGGTGCGGAGGAAGTATATTTGGACATATCCTCACCGAAGTACATCACTTGAAACTGTCTTTATGTATACCTTACTCTATTATTTAAGTGGTCCAAAATTATGCCTATCTTATTATACACATTTGATTGCAGCTCTGCCCACTTCAGTAACTCTATCCAATGATTCGTCCTCCTTATATAACGACTTGTTCAACTACATCTTCACCGGCCGTATTCGTGCATTTAAGACTTTCTTAATGATCATTGATCTTCTTTAAGAAGCCAGAGTTATAACTCTTACAAACCTATAGTATATTGTTTCTTAAACCAATTGCACATACATTAGTCAAAATGGAAGCAAGTTAGCTGTGGTACAGCTCAACTATTTGCCCCAAGCCTTTAGATCGACTCTTACTGCTGCAGTTTGATCCACTACACAAGAAAAGTAGACAAATAGCGTGCGCAAACAAGTCAATAAATATTTATCATAGAAGAAAGAAAAACGTGAGCAGATTCAAGTTGTTTGAGCTGCTTTGATATGTCAGTTTAGGTGAGCAGACCTGCCTTTTCTTTTTGACAAAGTAGTCCGCTAAAACAGTCATTTTTAGATCAATTTTTTATACTTTTAAAATGTTATAAATAATCAAGCATATCCTAAGAGATGTTCATAACATAATTGGACCATATAAGAACATTATTCTTTTGTATAATACATTTATAACATGTTCAACATGTACTGCACTTAAAAGAAAATTTGCACTAAAGAAGAGACTGATGTCATGGGCTATTTATTGTCACCTTTCTGGTTTCCAAGTCCATTTTATATATTTTAGATACATTTTTTGTAATTTTCATCCAATCACTAGTTGGACAAATAAGGATTCAGAGTAAATTGTAGGTACGTATAAAGAAAATTCCGTACTTATAAAGATAATGCGCATTAAAGTTTATAAAATGGACTTGGAAACCAGAAAGGTGACAATATATGTTCAACATGTACTGCACTTAAAAGAAAATTCCGTACTTATAAAGATAATGCGCATTAAAGTTTAAACTGATGGTATGAGCTATTCTTCGGCTATCTATTGCCACGTTTCAAGTTTTCTAGTCATTTGGTATACTTAGGAGCATAGGATGTCTCCTAACAATTTCTATCAAAACACTAGTTGGATACCAAATGAGGTTTCAAAGTGGATTATACTCCACAAAAAGGTCTCTTTTGGGGTCAATTTTTTTATGTCTTCATAAATATGCGAAAACTGAAGGTATGGGCAATTTTTCGGCTATTCCGAGTCAGGGCCTCAAATGAGGTTTTTGGGTCAATATCACTCTCCT
The DNA here is from genome assembly GCA_901111285.1 of Corrigiola litoralis. NCBI lineage: Eukaryota > Viridiplantae > Streptophyta > Magnoliopsida > Caryophyllales > Caryophyllaceae > Corrigiola > Corrigiola litoralis. Next base: position 13,670 of record CAAKMY010042212.1, read on the forward strand.
AATCACTGTTTAATTTTGAGTGCCCTTGAATCTTACCACAAGGATTTGGCATAAGAAAAACAAGCAAGATAATAAAATAGGTGTAAGATTGTACAAGGATTTGCCAAACTACTAACTGTTCCAAGACCATGATTGTAGAAAACGAAGTCGCTTGCTTTTCTCCAGCTCTATTGCTGCCAATTTGAGAAATATACAACCTCCTGTGCGCTAACGAGTTGCACTACGATCTCACTCAATTTTCTCGCATTGGCCATTCTATTATGAAGTTACCCGGGTCTAAGCCTTCTAAATCTACGTTTTTGCCAATTATCCTCCTTTAGCACAACTATGTGCATCTCAGTCTCTAAGATCACTCTTTTCAACTTCAAATGGTCATGTAAGATATTGTCTCGAGTCTCAAAATTGGAGGATTTAGCTCTGCCTCGAAAATTCTACAACTGTTCATATTTTGGAAGCCTTAACTTCGTCCATTTTGGGCTTCCTCTAAATAGAATTCATCAAATTTTCATCACGACTTTAGAGAACAAATGCACCAGAGAAATGGCTTCTTTTAGAAGTGATCTCCTCCAATTTCTAATAATTTCTCAACACCATACCTTCATGTATAATCCATGCTTGCAAAAAAAACAAAAATCATTGAAAGCATTCACTGTCGCTAGAATTAATCCTTCTATTCTGTCAAATAATTGTTGAACAGACACTAGCTGACTGAGGTTAAAAAAGTCAATTAGTCTAGGAATACGTTTGTTTTTATAATTTATGTTCATTACTCCTGTTAACCATACCGGAGTATTACCCTTCTTTATTTTCTGGACAACGGGCTAGTTACCTTTGTCATGAGTTAGACAAAAGCTATAGGTCAATTCTCAGCACTGCAAAACACAGATTTCTTACAACCCTCTCAAGTTTCATGTGACTGCGAGTTCGCAGGTACCATAATTGAGATGCAAGAAACCTGTTGTGGAGTGCCAATCACCCTTCCCACAGCTAAAGCTTACGGAGTAGCGTCTAAAAACGACTGCTAGAAAACTACCACAAGTTACTAGTCTAACATATTAGCCTCCTCCCTACCCTAAATGTTTCAGAGGAGAGTAATAACGTTGCCAATGTTCGTAGCCTTCCTCTCTACCCTACAAATCAGACCTTTTTAATAGCAGATGGAGTATGCACACTAAAATACACTAAACATGCAAGTAAATCAACATATAGTTCAGGGCTCCTGACGACTATGCATTCAGTTAGAATATGATCAAACCCACCATTAATGAATCAAAACAAGCTCACCTTTCTGAGTTGTTTGGGGACCCTATATCAAAGAAATGCAACTTGACAATTAAAGGTAGTTTTCTCACTTTATAAACCACCTTCAAAAATTTGCCCCACTACCATCCTTGCCTCCCAATAAGAGACAACTCACAATAGTACTATGGCCCTATGGGTAAAGAAGAAGAGAACATATCCAATTGACAATTTCATGTGTTGATCAGGAAATATCAAGTAAAACCACAAAAATAACCTTCCAAATTCGCTTTCATTTCCACAAACGGCATCTGCTGTGCAGGGCGCAAAGTAAATATAACAGTGTCAATCACCAAATAGATTATGTTTAATCTCAACAAACAAAAAACCCGAAGAACAGTAAAATATCTGATAACAACGGCGATATCATAGAAATCAAGTGTCTACAAGGATCAAGGATACTCAAGCACTGAACGAGCAACAAAAATAAACTGTCTACATAGTACTCATGCTGGGCAGCACCAGAAAATAACAAGAGTGTACATTCATACTTGACTAGGGAAGAAGCATAAGAAATTTTAAGCATTGCCAGGAATTAAAACTACTAGTTCAACGGAGATGAAGAACACACAGCCAAAACAGCTACGACGCAACAGATGGTTCCACAAAGAGCTCTACATACTAGTGCATTAAAAGAGCAGATGCAATAGTTCAACAGCTGACTCCAGATCCTTCCTCCAATGACTGACCCGTCAACTGCATAAGAAAAGTGAAAGATGTACCCTATAAATCCCAAATCTTGTGAACATTTGAAGAATTGAAGGCATAAAAAGAGTGGACACAGTACGTAATTCTTACCTTAGTATATAGCATAGATCACCAGCAGCCATATGAAGAGGAAAAAGAGGCATCGCCCACCAGGAAAGCTGGAAACTGAAGGAGGAGGGGGTGGAGCAGAGGTAGACTAACAGAACAGAGCTTCAAGAAGCAGAAGAGAGCTTTTTCAAGTGCCATGCAATCTTTACACTCAAAAAACCGGTAAGAAGGCATGCACTGATTATCTGACACTACTGTTAACTAGAGTCAGAAACTAACTAGAGAAGCAAAAAGAACCAGGCAAAAAGAAAATATCTACGAATGAGATACTGAGTAGCCATTACAGGCAGACAAAGAGAAAGAAGATTAGCTAGAAGCGAGCTGTAAGAGTTTAGGACAGCAAGTGAACATGGGTTTAGAAAGAACGGGATGAATATTTGACTAAATAAGGATATGAAGATAGGAGATATAAGAAGAAAGATTTAAGTGAAGGGTTCATAGCAGATAGTATGTTCAGCAGCCTAAAGTATTTACAAGAAATGCTAGAATTAAAACTAAAGCTAAGAGTAATGGTCAGAGAAACCGAGGTGTATCAAGTTACGGAAATTTATCTAGGCTTGGTCGACATAATTCTCAGGACCAAGCTAACAAGAGTTTCCTTTGAGTCCTATTGGACATAAGATCATTCACCCACGTATGGTAAACGTGGAATAAAAACTCAGATCCTTTGGTACCTCCAATATTGCAGTCTCTCCTTCTGCATAATCAACCTTAAAATAAACACCACCACTACCACAACCCCTCCACAAACACACATCTTTGTACAACTGAACTACACGAACCACATCTTATCAGTGTGGAACTCCAAATCTGTTGACGGGCAGCTGCAGCCGCTGTCTGGTGCATCATCTACCATAGCTACTAAACTGAAAAAAGCCTTTCTAAAAGACATTTTATTCCTTTCCTATATACACACTACCATCTCCCGGTACCTACCCAGCGACCCCGTCTCCACTCAATCATCAGCAATATCAAGATTGAGGATCCGGCGGAGTGTCTTCGTAGCCGAGTCACCATCACCAAACAAACCAACAGATGAACGAATACCTTCCCTAGTCGGAGAAGCAGGGGCTGACTTAGCCATTGGCTGCAAGTTTAAATCACGCTCCAGAGCAGGCAGCTCGAGCGACACAGTCCTCTTCGGTTTGAAAGTAAACTTAGGAATGGGCAGAGAACTCGGAGGGGGCGAGTTCGAGTAAGCAGGTCCAGCCCAAAGCTCAGACAAAGACATATTATCCCTCATAAACCTCTCCTTCTTACAACCACTCCCCTTCAAATTAATCGCAATGGGACTACTCTTCACAAACTTCTTCGACTGCTTCCCATCCTCACTCTTTGACTTCCCACCACTATAACCACCACACGGTTTCTGCACAGTTGGAGACAAAATCCCCCGGTTCGCCACAGGAGAGCCATAACCCTTAAAAGGACTAGGAAGCAAACCCACACCAGAATCAAATGTCCTACAATTGATGTCCCTAAACCCACTAGACGGCATCGAGCCGAACCTCCCCGGGCTACCAACCTTTCCTCTACCACTATAATACTGGTTCCTGTGATGAGCTACAACTACAAGAGTCTCCATTTTCAACACCAAAAAAAACACCAAACTAACCACAGAAAATTACCAAACTTTTCACCTCAAAACCCTAACAAATCCTTCCTTTTTTACTCTACTTTTCTCCAACAAACTACCAATAACAACTACTATACTCAGATCCAACAAAGATATAACCTTTACTAAAACACCATAATCACAAAAACACCAAACTTTATTATAACATCTCCAAATCACCAGATCTTCTCCAAACAACCATAACAAATAACAGCAAAACTTATCAAAGATACCAACTTTACCCAGCTTTATAACACCCCTCTTTCCTGGCAGATCCAAGATCAAAACTTGACCTAATTCACCAACCTGCAAAAACCCATTATAGATTCCATCAAATACAACAAAACCCATGTTATAAATCTCAAAAAAAAAAAATAAAAAAAATCAACTTTTGTTTACCTAAGTACCAAAATAGGTGAGGAAATATGTGATGTGATGAGAAAGATGGGATCTTTATTATTGTTGGGGGGTTAAAAAGAGATTTTTTTGATGATCTATGTTGTTGTTGTGGAGAGGTGGTTAGTTTGAAGAAGGTGGTTGTGTAAAATGTAAAATGTTGTTTGTTTGTTTGTTAGTTTGTGATGAATAAATATCATCAAGTGAGTGGAGGGGGGGAGTGATGAGAGGGAAAGGGGAAGTTGAGGAGGAAAATAATGGAGGAAATGGGGGTGGGTCAGGTGATGTGTGAGTGGGGTGTTTAATTAACTGTTTATATTTAATGAGAGTAAATTTATCTGAAAAGGGTGTAAATGTAATTCTGAGAAAATATATGTGTATTTTTATTTTTTAGGTAAGTCTTTTGAGAAAATAGGTGTAAAATGAGTGAAAATGACATTAGTGGTGTGCCTATTTTATAATGAAAATTCGGGTATTTTTTAAAGATATCGTCTTTTGCAACACAAATTATTAAATGAGACCGTTTAACAGTTTTTTTTGGTACAAAATGACGTTAGTGACGGGTATCAGGTGATGTGTGAGTGGGTTAGGGTGTGTCTTAATTGACTGTTTTATTTAACGGGGAGCTAATTTATCTAAAAAAGGTGTAAATGTAATTGTATGACGATAAATTAATAGGTGTAAAATTGGCGACAATGACTTTTTTTCCCAAAAGAAAATGACATTAGTGGTGTACCTGTTTTACAATGGAAATTCGTGTACTTTATCAATTCTAAGAGGAAGTGGCAAATCACCTCTATAGATCTGTGATTAGATGTAATTGAACATCTATTTAGAGCACTTTGGTCCCAAACGTTTACTATTAGGTGCAATTAGACCCCGTTGCATATTACCTATTAATTTATTAGCCAAATAATTTATGTGCACTAAAATAAAATGACTAAAAATTATATTTTAATTATATATTATATCAAATACATTAGATTATATGTATTACATGAACATTATAATTAATTTATTTCTCTTTAGTTTTCTATGTCGCTCAAGAGTCACATGTACAAAAAAATACTAATAACTTGTTCATGTAACAATGAGCCCCCGAGCCAAAATGATTAACAAAAGAGTGACTTCATTCCTAAAATGATACTCAGCACAATCAAAATCAGAACATAACCAAATTTCAAGCATTTACTTCTTTTTCCATGTGTATTACTTGTCAAAGCAAAAGTAGATAAGGGGAACTCTTGCCGGACCGGACCCATCTTAGGTTGACTCGGTATATACAGGTCGGACTCTTGAGAGGAAGGGGGGATAAAGGGGGTTGGGGCTAAGTATCATTTTAGGATGATTTGGAGACTTTTTTCGGATGTGACCTAGACGTGCCGGTAGTCTCGAGGTGCTCCACATATAACAACCGGTTGTGCTAAAATAGGTGGTGTTTCCATTTTGGTGGGCTGAAAATCTTTATAGAGGTACAATCATGAAATTAGCATCAATGGCCAGTTCGGTTCTTTACTTGAAGAGGAAAAAAAGTAGAATGGAGGCAAGCAAATTTGCCTTTGTTAATAGCGTAAGTTAGCACGCCGAAAGCTACATAAAACAATAATAATTTGACCTCACATACATCTGCCCTTACATCCATAAAGGTATTAGGCTTTCAAATGATCTGTAGTCATCGACCATGAAAAATAAGTCTGGAGTACTTCCATTTTAATGGCGTGTTAGGGGTTAACAACATATAATTAGCTTTAAAGAGTATGGCGGACATATTTGTTTGTTTACTTGGTAAGATTGTTGTTAAATTGTATTTGTTGTCGTTGTATAAAGTCCACAAAAATTGCCTGATTGAATCGATTTTTAAATTTTCGGAAAAAAATTATGAAAGTAACCAAGTATGTTAGTATTAGAGCATAATTGAAGCATGCGACAATGTCATTCCTCCTTCTTGATAGTTTTACGGTCGTGCTTAGTGCTCGATTCGAGCATGTGCATAATGGACAAAACCGATGATTTGGGTTATGCCTAAACTACTTTTTTGCAATATTATTAATCCATTCTCCATTATACTCCCTCCGTCCTTTAAAAATTGTCAACTTTTCAAAATGCAAAAATTTAAGGAGCACAATTTATTTCTTTATCTT
>CAAKMY010042217.1:640-15271 GCA_901111285.1 Corrigiola litoralis
TGTCAGTTTTCATTTTTGATATGACATTTATACAAACAACTTGTTTTTAGTTAATTATTTAAATTTGTATATAAAATTATTAGAAACTAAAAACCCAAAACTGCAAACTGCAGTGATACCGAACGAGTCCGAAGCTTTCACACAAGAAGCTATGTAGTCTCGTTATAAAGTTGAGCATTTGTAAACTTTCGTAGTAAACATAATTGAGCAATAAGCACAACAAGACTAAAACCTCTTGTCACAATTGCAGAAATCATTTAACAATCTTTCCTTTGAATCATGAAAAATACATATCACAACAAAGATAAAAACAACAAAATACACCACAAGTTCTTATATAATTTGTCACTATCTCACATACATTTCCTTCAATAACTTAAATTTAACAAAATCAAATTGATTACGACTTCACCCGACCCACCCGACCCAAACCCTCTTGGGCCGAAGCACACTCCGGGTCCAACTCAAGCGCTTGATCAAAGGCCTTACGGGCCTCATCACCAACCCCCTTAATCTCATAACATTGGCCCAACAAACAAAACGCCTTAGCATTATCCCGAGTCAGGCCCACCGCTTCAACCAGGTCACTCATCGCCGAGTCAACTCGCCTCTTCCGATTCAACCCCAGCTGAATCTCCGCCCTCTTCACAAGGGCATCCCCCTTCTCCTTACCCCCCAGCATTTTCACCGACGGCGGAGATAGCGCCACGTCGAGGGACCGAAGCGCGGAGGTCCGGTGGCCCAGCAGGTCCAGAGCTAAGGCTCGGAGGATGTGGGAGGCGGGGTCCTTGGGTTGGAGGGCGAGAGCCTTGTCAGCTTCGGAGAGGGCGTCCTTGGCTAGGGAGAGGGAGGTGGGTTTGTTGCGGGTGGATTTGGCTCGGGTCAGGAGGTGGGCCCCTTGGAGGAAGTGGCGGTTGGCTTGGGTCGAGGCTCGGGAGTTGGTTCGGAGTTTGGTTAGGGTCTTTTTGGGGAGGTTGTAGATGGACATGAATATTCCGAAGGCTAGGGCTAGGAATACTAGTTGGATTATTGTTTCTGATTGCACTTCCCCCATTTTTTTTGATGATGATCTGGTGAATGTGTTAGTGAATGAGATTTGGGTGTGGGATTGTATTAGAATTGATAGTGTTAGCGAGATCTTTGTTCACCTTTGTGTACTATGTGGATCGAAAGGTAGAATATCGAATTTGACAGTCCTAAGAAATTGATCAATTTAATATTGTTCAACTTTAACGTAAAATTTACTTTAATATGTTTTTAAAAAGATGGGTAAGATGGTAAAAATATTGAGGATTTTATCTGGGGAAAAACCCTAATACTTGAGAACTAAAGTACACATGTATTTCTAATTTTCTATCACTTATTATGTGAATATGATAGGGGTTATTTCTCAACAATTTTGAAACGGGACAAGATCTGCTTTTCGATTGACAAAACACAAAAGACATACGACTTGTATTCACGAGTGTTGCGGCGGACTGTTATCTTGAAACCCTCAAAAAATTTATCACAAAATACTATGAAGTCCTTAATTATTAGACGAAACCATCTACACATTTAGATTGAACTCATCAATGGAGCAAGATAGAAAAAAAAAACAGTAATTTTTTCTATATAGTTCATCATATTAGTTATATCTAATCAGATTGACACAAAAAGCTCCTCGCTTAAATTAAAAAGAACTATTGAAAAAAAGCAATATTACTATGATAGAGATACGGTGAATATGTTAACTTGATCATTATGCTACCCACTACCTTTCATGTAATCTTGTCTTGCAACATCCTAGTAAATACATTGACTCATAAGCATACAATTATTTTCTGGTAAACTCTTTTATTAACCTAGCTTAAAAAAAGTTCATATATGATTCTAAATTTATAGTCATATGAACCTACTCATAAGTTGTTTTATGAACCACAATTAACAGTCCAGAAATCCTTTGCTATCCTCATAAGTTGTTCTTCTTGTTGTGCATTGCTCGATGCCTCAGACACGTACCCAAGTTTTCGTTTTCGATGCAGAAATAAACTGTTCGATCTCAGCTAGACTGAAAAATGATGTATCCATAGCAACGAAGATGATGGAAGCAACCATGACGAGCATAGACAACAGTATCACACATATAATAAACTTGTACACGAATTCGCCCCAGTGACGCGACTTAGAACGATCCTGCTGGCTTTCGATATCCATCATACGTTGAACAGAAGCCTTGTTGGTGTTTCTTGTTTTTTTTTTTCTTGGATGTTGCGCTGATAATGAGTAAAAAGAATGAAGGTGTGATCTCAAATATATAAAACACCTGAGAAACCTACAAACTTCAATATATATATATATAGGGTATAGCCGTATAAGGGTGCATAAAAACCTGAATCTGTATCCTACTAGGAATAGGATTATAGGAATACATGAATAGTTGACTAAAAGGAAAATTAAGGAAAGTTATTGAACCCCAAATTATATGGCAATTAAAAAGCAATAATGGAACAGAATATATGATACAGATACTATCTCCATGCCTTACTACTACTCTATTACAGTTCCTGTGAGTCTGTTACTGTACGTACACTACATCGTCAAAGATGAATTTGCTAGATGTAACCATGGTTGACAAGATAGGTAGAACTGCAGAGGGCGTCGTGCTTAGTTGAATTGAAGACTAAAGTAAAAGCTCGCTGTTATTCCCTTTGTGGTGTTCACTGAACATTGTAACACGTTTATGGTGTGTGACCTTACGGTTTACTCTGATAAGACAGCTTTCCAAGCCTTTCATAAGGTATGCTAGGCAATGAACAATTATAGTGCAGGCAATTATAAGGACAACGCAATTTGAGATGCCTAAACAGTTAATTAAATATCAATGGGATGGTTCTCAGAATTCAGAAGTGCAGAGAACTCGATTGTCGGCTCAGTTGCTCATCAGACAAAGGAGCTTCCTAAATGTTTCTGATGCCAAAGAAGCCAGTCTACCTTGAACCTGGGATTTTAACCGTGAAGCCATATGTTAAAGATAACCCATGTCATTTAGGACTTGGCAGAGATGGCTGTCATTCCGAAAAACACGAAATTGATGCAGCTGAACATATAAAGCAAAGTAATTATATAAGGACAGAGAGAGTCAGAGGGGGTAGTTGCTACTAGAACTTTGAGTTGTATAGTTTCTGAGTTTTGCAGCTGAAATGAGAGCACAACTTGTAAAGATGCACATACATATGTTGCAAAGGAGTTATTTGACCTTTATCTATTCCTGATTTCTGTATGGGTACATAATAGCAGATGAAAAACACATCACTGAGGAATTTTTCTACTGTCAAACTGACAAGAACCTACAATACTCACAATTTGCTTTATATGAAAAAACTTTTTTTTCCTCATAGATTCGCATGGTTAGGCATCATTTCAATTATTTATATTTAACGTAGTATCATTATGCAGATAAGGGATAATAGTACACTATTTGGTGATAATCAAATATGTTGCACTATCTGACCTTTCCTCAATTTAGTATCACAAGGTTGGGGAAAATCTTCTTTACTAGGTGTATATATCACTTTAAAGTTGCATGTCTTCTCTGTCTATGAAGCTAATTATTCCTGTTTCTGACTTTCTGTATCAATATTGATTTCCACAGTATGTACCACTTGAGAGGTTACTCAAGCTCATTGTTCGAGCTTGCAGGAGGAGGGTCTCCCTCTTCTGGTTTGTTAGTTTGTCTAGTAGTTTATTTGAGAGTCGTCGAGAAAAAGCATTTAACATATAAAGCCTGAATTGCCTTGGGCATAGCATGCAGACAATTTCATTGCCAAAGCCAAAACCATATACAGGCAGTATATTACAAGTATGCTTTCATCTTGAGTGAGGGAGTAAATGTAGCTGTTTTTATGGAGCGACAAGATTACAGTCTCTACTACTCAGGGCGGTATACACCTTAGTCTTTACACACGAAAAACGTCCTAGAACCTTGCTTGCTAGGTAGAAAGAGGGGATACTTCACATGCCAAGCAAACCACTTGTTTGCGGCATCGATAGCATCTCCTAGAGAAAATGAAAATGGAAAAATGTAAAAATATATAAGAGAGAAATGAGAGAAGCAGATTTCACTCCATGACCAGCTCCATATGTCGATCGAGATCCTGGAGATAGTTTGAGCAAGTGTAATCTTCCAGGTCACAAGCGTCCAATAAAAGTGACCTTGGGGCAATAGACCTCTGCTTCATCTGATCAACTGCTCCACCCTCTCCCCTCAGTAGCTCCACAACCTTAGGCCAGATACACAAACAAAGATCTTAGTTGTTGTATAATGTGTGTAAAAACGCACAAGAAGAAGACAGAGAAAGCTGAGTACTTTATTCATGTGAGGACGGTTGCTCGCTGTGTGACGAATGCACATGGAAGCTATTGCCATTACTTGCATCATGTCCACAGGGTCATAATCGTCCCCCAAATTTGGATCTACTAATTCCTTCATGTTCTTGGAGTCTAGGAAAGGCTTTGCCTGAGAGAAAAGAAAGTAACAGTTACGACTCGTCATATGAAGTTATTTTATAAAACTTTCGACTTTACGACATTTTGAGATGTTGCTCACTGTGGCGCAAAAAATACTGTGGCGCAAAAAATCACCATGTAAGATAATGGGAATACTTAGGAATACACCATTTCAGTATCTAATACGGAGTATTTCATGTTTACAGCTTTCGTTGTTAATATCACTAGATCTTAATTTTGAGAACGTAGGCCTCACTAAGATCTTAAGTTTGAGAACGTACCCACATCACTAGGCTTTGTCGACTGGAGTCAGCAGCAACAGCATGTCGGCCTGTTATAATTTCCAGCAATAACACACCGTATGCAAATACATCCGTCTTCTCATCGGCAATCCCGTGCATGAAGTACTCTGGAGCCAGATAGCTGTAAGAATCAAATGCAGGAAATTTAGATTATGCAAAACCATAATGAAGCAGCTGACGGATGCTGAAATGTATGTTAGTTTGTAAGATTATTATTCTATTTTACCCAAATGTGCCCTCAATAGGATACACCACATGATGAAGCCATTTATCTGGAAGCCATTTTGCGAGCCCAAAATCAGAAATCTGCATCCCATTTTGAACCAAATGACAAATCAAATTCAGTTGGTAAGCTGAAGACAAATCTAGAAAACAAGTTTTAACACTTGTAGAGCATGGAGCGAATTCAAAGGTTACCAGTGGTTTATAATCTTCACCAAGTAGTATATTTGAGGCTTTGATGTCTCGATGGATAATTCGCCTCTGGCAATGGCAATGAAGATAAGTCAATCCTTCTGCTACACCTGCCGCTATCTTCATCCTTGTCGTCCAATCCAAAGTTTCTGATTTTCCTGCACTTTTTACACTGTCAAAACAGAAGTAGAGAATTGATATTCAAGGTCGAGTAATATGTAAAGTAGAAGAATTGGAGAAAAACAGCACCTTGAAGACAGGACTCCACACTGCCGTATGGGGCAAATTGGAGGATTAAGTAGAGACCACCCTCAACTCCAAAGCCGACAAGTTTAGCAGTGTTTGGATGGTCAACATGTGCAATCATTCCAAGCTCTGATAAGAAATCAGCAGTTCTCTCCTCATCTTGCTTTTCACCCTTCTTTGTTAGCCTCTTCACAGCTACGAGTGTGCCATCAGGTAAACGCCCTTTATACACTTCTGCATGACCCCCTTGTCCTAGCAGCCTCTCTGCAGAGTTATAGTAACAGAGGTTTTTAATAATCATATTCTTGACTCATTTGACATCTTGAACAATTCCCACACTTCCTCAAGACATAAACAAATGCTCCGTTCTATATTTTGTTGAAGTATTCATCTTTTATAGTTCAGTGCATGAAATTTCGCATACAACTTTATGCTTAGCCAATGAGAAAAATCGCATGAAATGCTGAGTTCAGAGGTACTAAGTTAAAGTCGCGCGTCTGCAAATGTGGCCCATCCAATCTGCTCTAGTTGGGCTGGTTGAATCTTGTTCTACATGAGCTGTTGGGGTTCAAATAAGCCATTTAAGTTTGATTGAGTAGTGTCATCGTTCCAATTGCCCTACAATTTTGCTGTGTTCACAACTTCACATGAGTCTTGATTTTGTTGCACTCTGACAGATAAAAAAAAGTGGAAGGGAAACTTGAATTTCTTCATGTTTAAAATGAGATTCTACGCTAATAATTTGGAAAGTTTGACTTGACTTAGATAAGTGTGCCTCTATTGATTAATCTAAGTTTCAACAACTCACTTATGCTATTTCTTGATACAGTCATGTTGAAAATGCTCAACTCTTATTCTTAATTCTTAATCATCTCACTTCACTTCACCCCTACTTAGCCGTACTTTTTTTCAACTTGGAGCTGAAACCTTAATTTGTAGTTTTCATGTACACCACCACTAAAGTCTACCATATTGCTTATAGGCTTGGGAATGACAGCTCTCAACTAAAGTTGAAGTATTCTATTTGCAGGAATTCTTACAATCACATTGGTTTCTTGTGTATAGAATTACAGTAATTTATGACCATAATGACTACAAGATCCGACCTAAAGAAACAAACCAATTTTGCTTTCCATCTTCATGGTACTTGTGTGCTTCAGAATTGACTTGTATAGTTAATGTAATCTTTGGTCACTTATGAGATTGTCTCTTACCCATATCACAAACCCTTGCAGATTGTTACTTGTAAGGTCATCATAAGTCGTATTATGTGTAGAAATTGAAGATGCGATACTAACCTAATCCAGGATTACACTTTCAGACACCCCCCCTCTCTGGAAGTGTTAAATCAAACTTCTTTATTCTAGACCACCTACATAAACCTGACTCATAGCTGAAACGTCAATATATAAGATGGGCTAGGGGGAGCCACTGGCGGAACTGACCAGCAAATACTCCGGTTCCCGCCAACTTTCCATGTTTTGGAATTTTAAGATAAAATTGTTAAGGTTTATAAGAAACTGTTAAAATTTTGTACTTGATCAGCTCTAAAAAAATTGTTATTTTTTTCACTGGTCCCCTTAAGAAAAGATATAATTTTTCTAGGCAGAGCCTATCTTACATGAACCGAGCCCGAAAGAGTTAAAGCAAGCAGAGCAGGCAATGAAAAATTCTCATGATCCCTCTTACAGTAAGTCTTAAGCACCAAACCATTTTGTGTGTTTGGTGTTATAGACTTACAGGATAAGGTAAGAGACTAGAATGTAGAACGGTGTGGGTCAACTGCATCTTAATTCCAATAACTAAATGCTTGGGTAGTTGAAGTTATAACTTCTACGCCTAGTCATGACTCTCTAGTCGTTAAGCATGGGCACATCAACATTCACAAGTTAGATGGCGTGAACACATGCTCTGATAATGAAAATGATTTTTTCTTTTTTGACGATAAAGGAGAATTATCGTCGGCTGCGCATTTACCCAAACGGCCAAACCTCTTAACAATATCAATAAGGGCATATAAGGTCCACATAGAAGTTGAAAAGACCATTCTATTGCCTTCAAGCGGCTTTGACTTGTTTGCATGCGGCCTCTAAATTGGTCAAAACCACATGAATGCACTTAAATATTGTAGATTTGTAGACAGTCGGTAGGCACATCGGAACCCACAACAACTCAGGTTTCAAAGAACAAGCATTCATCCTAGTATCTTTGATTAGTATCTCGGACATGACGACAATAAAACTTGTCCTAGACCTTTCACGTACCATCACTTTTTAAAAGTAGTAGAGTAGATGTCTTAATTCTTATAGTTATCATAAAACAAGAGACAAATTGGCTTAATCCTTATCATTCCGCTGAAGTTGAATAAAGAAACTACAAGTTAACTTCAATTCTCTAATCAAGAAAGTTTTTCTAAAAGACAAGGTTAGCAGTTGGTAACTCATGTCATGTGTGTGATATGTCTGCTACTACTAGTAAGCCTAAGAAAAATCAATGTGAACAAAAATAGTGAACGTTTTAAAGAGTAGTGAAAAATGGATTAGTTAATCCTTATCTTAGCCTTCACTGACCTCAGAACTCAGAACTCAGAAGCCCGCCTAAAATGACTTCTATATATTAGGCAATTTTTTGGTGCTCTTCACGGCGTCTAAAGCGGTCAAAAGTATATGAAAGCACTTGATTTTGATGTACTACATTACTAATCCTAAAAGCTAGTTGGGCACAAAACACTACTACTCCTCGTATTGACGAACTGTCTTTGCATATGCGACAGCCTGCTTGGTGATCACAAATAGCAAATGTTTATACTGATACTGCGTTCAATAAAGAATACCCATCACAAGTTTAGCTAGTACCTCACGCTATATTATCTCATGAGCTAAGAAAACCTTTTCCTAAGGTTCCACTACTAAATTATTTCTGTTGTTACGTAGTGTGTTTGGTGCTTCTTGTTGTTTGAAAAGTTTACATGGATTACAAACAGTTAAAATGTATTCCTAATAGAGTTAATAACTTATCTGGACTAATACAGTTAAAATGTATACCAAACAGTTAAAATCAGCTGAGAACAAAAAGCTATCTGGACTTAGGCTATCCTATGTACACAAGAATTTTGGAAACATATCAAAAAGGATATGGTAAAATTCCCAGAAAATCAGAAAATTAATAAAATCATAGAAAAATCTCAAAATATCCATGAAAATGCCAAGTAGAGAACATAGCCTAAATTGGATAGTAACACCAGAAACAAGCTTATGAAAACATGTTCAAAGAAAACAATTTTACAAAGGGTAGCAGTTTGGTAAACCATTTTGCTTATGTTTCCATGTACAACAGAAATTAGACAACAAGAATAAGGTTTTGTTAGGTAACTTACCAGGACTAAAATTGTCAGTGGCAGCAACAAGCTCAGAGTAGCCAAAGTTCCTCCAAGATGGCTTACACATGGGCATAGTTCCACAATCAATGTCATCCTCAGAGCTGCGAATGCGAGCCAACGTCTTACGGAGGCTCTTGGCAGAGAGGTCATAGCTATTAGACAGCATATTAATGGTCGAGGTGGAGAACCTTCGTACCCCAGATGACCTCTTCATTGAATTCAGAAGCCCCTTAAATGGAAGCCCATAGTTTGACCCTCCACTCTTCCGAGGGGTTATAATTTTGTCACTGCAATCATCACTGCTGCTTGTTGGGCTCCCGGATTCAGGGGAAGTATCTGATGATATAGGGATGTCAAGCACTCCCCTTGGTGACGGTTCCTTGCTTGTCACTATCCCTAGTTTCTTGAATGCTTCTTGTAATTCGTCTGTTAATTGTGCTTCCTGAAGTGCTGTCTCGATGTCTTCACGTAGACACATAGCATTGTAAATTTTGTCAAGATATTAACAAAGTGATGTCTTAGAAAACAGAACATCGTTACTTTCCTAGACAAATTTTTTTCACCATGCAACATTTGTTTATATTCGCAAACAACAAAAATATATAGCACCAACCCAATATGAATTATATCATGGTACGTCAAGATGTACGCAACCTTACCCCCACCAGTCTAACGACCAGGAAAATATGTTATATGTAATGTACCATGTATGAATTTGAAAAGTGGGAATGAGATAGTTTTTACCTTGGACGGTCATATTCGGTTTATTTCGTTGTTCCTCCAGGGAATTCTAAGAGCTCCTTTTTCAATGAATTAATGAAAGAGCCCTTAGAATAAAGAGGCCAAGGAAATTCACCCCATAAAATATTTGTGAGTCCTTGATCAGCTGTGGTATGTGTAAGACAAGGGAAGAAGAGAGAGGAAGAAAGATGGAGCCCTAAGAGAAGGAGAAGAAGAAGATGATGAAAAGAAAAAATGAAAGAAGAAGAAGAAGAGGGAAAACGGGGAAATGATGTGTAAGAGAAATGGTATATCTTGCAAAGGTGGTTATTCTTAGTAATAACAGGGGAAGGGAGGGAAAGTAGTGCAGCTTATGATGATTTGGAATAAGTTTTTGCTATATTTATACTCCTGTTTTCGTCTGATACGAATATTACCCTCACTTGGTACACTTTTGAGTTTTGAAGGACCAAATAATAAATATTGGTAGACTGATGTTTCTCCCTTTTCTTATTCGAAGATTTGGTATTTATAAAAAGTGGTGTCCATCTGAGTATCATCGAAAAACGTCATTCCAGTTATTTAAAAAAAAAAGAATGCATCAAGAAACTCTTTTTCCCATATAAAAGATGTAAGCCACTAGGATTATTATAAGAAATGAGGGCTTTACTAGCCGCTAGTTTAAAACTTTACCTTAAGAACAATGAAAATAACTTTTAAACAAGAATGATGTAAACAAATATTTTCTTATGTTTTTTTCTCTTTGGTTGCATGTGGGAATTTAGAATTCCCATGAATTTCCATTTTCATCGAATTCCAAATTCATGAAAAATAGCTAAAATTATTTGATTGCAAACGTACGAATTGTCAATCAACAAGGTAGGGCTAGGTAACCGAATTCCTATATTTTATAGGAATTGAAAATTGCCATAATTTTGGTTAACTTTCTTAATTCATGAAAATTATGAATTCCATAGTTTTACTTGACAATCAAACAACTACTAACATATTCATGTTTGTTTAAGATTACTTGACGAAAACGATGTTTTCATATTGTTACAAAATGGTACGGTTTTCAAAATAATAGATAAGTTATTACTCCATAATTATCAAAAAAGCCTCCAAGTCATAATTTTGGAGCTTAGCAAAATACTATAATGCAACAACATTGGCAATTTGGCATGCATTTCATTTCACGAGTGCTAAAGTAAAAGTTTTTTATTCGGTTAATTAGTTTCGTTGCAGTGGAGCATCTAATGCCACCAGCAAAAGGGATATGGGATTTTGAATTTGGAAGAAATCTCATGCATATTACAATCCTTAATATTGAGTAATCTTCAATCTCACAATCTCCAAGTAAGCTAACATCAATTATTGACATGTCTAATGTAAGAATCATGAACTGTTTCAGTTGATTGGAAGTAATATCTCCAAATTTCAATCTTTACATATGTTTTAGAATTTCGGCTTCTAAAATCTTTTTTTTTTTTTTTTTTTGACATTGGTCGAAACATACAAACAGAAGAAAAGAGTAAAGACAATACTACACTAGTTACAACCTACGGGCTTGGCATCATGGCAAACGAACCCGAAGTTGAAACCATATTACCTACGGAAGCTGAGTATGCAAAACATGTGGCTGCCCTCTTGCTAACGGGTCCCCAAATATCATCAACATAGCTTGATCCCGCAACTCGCTTGTACCTTGGAATATTCCTTGACTTGTAACCGGTTTTGCTCTCTTCCACGCCTTTAGAGTCTTTGAGAGGTGACTACAATCCTTACCTTTCATTTGAACATAGCAACCAAATGATGCTGATTTCCCTTGACGCATAATAGCCCTATAATGTTGTTGTATGCCCAATTTGTCACACGTAGAATTCACAACATCACAAGCACCATCCATATGCTTCTAAAATCTTATGTGCTATGGTTTGACACTTTAAGTGGGTGTATGTATGAAGTAATTGCATTATTCTTTCATATAATCTTCAAATTAAGTTTTGCGATCCTAAAAAACTATGTAAGATAGTCGTATACCGTATCCTTTTGTTTTGGTTTGTATCAACTTTTTATATTACATTTGATCATAATTTAATTATAAATCCAAAAAAAAAAAATCATGTACGGGATTATGTTTTAGCTAAAGTTAATGAATATTTAAGTGGCCGCAAATGAGTCCGACGTTATTTGGACCCATCTGATCGTGAATGTTGCCGCAACTAACGCTAACCAAAGTTAGAGGGAGGCAATTAACGAACCAACCAACTGATGTGTATTCACTACAGTAGAAGTAGTACTAAACAGTAAACACTAGAGAGGGACAAGTCTTGCCAAAATGTGGAGATTGAAGAAATGAAGAGCTCCTTTTTGAGTTAGGACTTGGGATCGTCTTTTCATGCGACGATGATGCGGAGCAGTATTATATTGGCAAAAGTTTGAATTAGCCAAGTGTTAAGTGCTTTCATTCTTGAGCAAGTGAATAAGGTGTTAGGATTCTCTCTATTTTTTTTTTTGAATCTGGATTACAACCAAGAGAGAGGAGGGTGTTTAGGACATAAAAAGAGATTAGATTTAGACCATTTATTTCTCGGAAATGGAGAGATGGTAAAAATATAAACTAGGTAATGGAAGATCCATTTCTTTTAGGAAATGGAGAGAATCCTGTCTCGTGAATAAGGGTTACGTTTTTCAGTAGAAATCCTCTCTTCCTAAAGTGTGTGCTCATTATGTACCATATTCATTAGAAGTGATTTTGGCATGCAGTAAGTATGCATCAACCATATAAGCCCATGAAACAAGGATGTAATATGACATTAAATGAGACCAAAGATTTGCTCTGTCGATTTGTACCAAAAAAAAAAAAGAAAAAGAGATTTGTACTGTTGATTCTTGACTCTTGTTAATAGAGCGACCAAAGGTACAAGAGGTCTACCTCTTAAGGTGACCTCGGTACCGCGATCAGTGGTGGAGGTAGCATGTTGCAACAGGGTGCAGATGCACCCTAAAAAAAAATAGGAAAATTCTCCTGTGTATCCCTGAGGAATACGTGAAAATCCAAAATACCCCTCTATTTTTTCGACTAATCCAAAATACCCCCGAGGTCTGTTTTTCGACTCAAAATACCATAAAATTTCCTTTAAATTCCCCCTTCTTTGCACACTCGTTTGAAAATTAAGGTTATTTTTGTCTTTGACTTGAAGAAAAGGTTTTTTTTGCACCCTCTATTTTAGAGTATGGATCTGCCCTTGTCCGCGAGAAAGATTGCCCCTATTTAGTGCGGGATACTCCTAGCTAAGACCGTAAAAAAAAGGAAATCATGCAATGTTAGATCTTTTAAAAGATTGCGAATATTATTGAAATTGGCACATTGGTAAAAAAGTATATTATAATGCTTATGATCTTAGGAATTTCGTGGTTCAGTAAGTCTTGTATCAAATGTAGTTTATAGTCATATTATTTTAATAATTTGTAAGTATGTTATAATTTTTGTTATCTTGAAGTTGAAATTAGATCTTAAAATGGTTATATTTTATACTTAAATTGGGGTCACTTTTTTCATTAGCATATAAAACTGATTACTTTGACATAACTAACTCTTTTTTTTTTCATAAACTAAATAATTCTAGATAGTTAGTATTGTTACTAAATGAGTCGTTGTTTTGTTTATATGAATAAAAACTAAGCAAAAAAAGGAGATTAATTATATATAATAATACTATTAAAAGGCGTTGCAATGCCGTGAAGCTACCACATAGGATGCCACATCACATCTATTTAATACAGTCACACATGCCCCACCACATCACCACTATGTAATAATGCTACATATGTCCCACCTTGCCAAATACGTTTATATGTAAAAAAACATAGTGTTTATAATGAATAAGATCTTTTAATAGATTTAGGATATTAATGTTAATATAGAAAAATAAAATCTACATAATTAACAGTCCGCAAATTAACTGTAGCCATTACTTGAGAATAATAATCTACCTACTGTATATGCAGATGGACCAAGAAAACACAAAATTAAGATGGACGAACAAAAAAAAAAAAAGAACAGCCCTACCAAACAAAATAGGAATACACATTGGCAACATATAGGAACAAAGTAATCCGAGTACAAGTAATAGAATAGTAACGTAACTAACATATAATAGAGCCTATAAAATACAACAATAGCAAAATCGTGCATCGCACGGGCCAAATACTAGTATATTTTTTAAAACATAAGTAAACTAACCAAAAGTTGTATAAGCTACCAGCTAGTAAACATGCACACTCTTATGTATGTATGAATAAAAACTCGTAACACGTGATCTACATGTAATTTTGCAACCTTTTTTATTTGAGGAGTGAGTTAATTTAGCAACATTACACATGTTCAACATATCCATGTTACTTAACATTAATTAGCTTGACTTACTATATTTTTGTAGCTATATAGATGATTAATCAATTACACCTAAGTCTATGTTAGAGGATTGAATTATATAATGCTAGTGTGTGAAGGTTAGCCAATCCATAGAGCTCAAATTCAAGCTTTAGTCCAACAGAATATATATATAAAAAAGGAAATATAACAATGATCACTTATCAATGTCAATTTACTTAATATCACTTTGGAAAATTAGTTAAATAAGTTAATACAATTGGCTATCAAATACAACCAATTCAACCAGCTATGAGCTACGGAGTAACATTTTAACTGACCTACATGACTAAATCCCAGTTTTTTTTTTTTTTAGCTTGGTCATCTATTCGACTATGCACTATGCTATTGTTTGCAAAATTTACTGTCCGTGACAAAGGGAGAGCGAGGAACGGGTAAAGCAATGTTGGCATTATTTATTGGAAAATTTCCATTTTGGGTACCTGACGTATAGCGAAATTCCACTTTGGGTACCCGTCATTTGGGTATTTCCATTTAAGGTGCCCGACAAATATAAGTAATTCCACTAAGGGTACCTGACCGTTAAAAGTCCGTTAAAGATACTAACGTGCTACCCGTGTAATGGGCGGGTTTCTTCCTTTTCATTCTTTTCCCAACATTCCCAGTCAAAGCCCTTAACCCCTCAA
>CAAKMY010042218.1:0-11052 GCA_901111285.1 Corrigiola litoralis
GTTCCTTGTGGGTTCGACCTGACTTGTCGCTAATACTTAGGTTTAGTAATAGTTGGAATTAATTTGATATTGACACATACGACTTTGTCCTGTCACTTTACATTGAGAGATGCATATAATATGTTTGCAAAGCTAAAGAGGCAGAACATGGATCAAGGAGATGCACAAACTTTGATTGATACTCTTACTAGAAGGAGAAATAACGAGGAGGGATTCTATTTTGAAATTCAACTTGATGAGTTTGGAAGGTTGGCGGACATTTTTTGGCGTAATACAAAAATGAGAGAAGATTATGAGCTATTTGGAGATTTAGTTGTTCATGATACAACATTCAGAACAAACAAATATGGAATGATATGTGCTCCTTTTGTGGGTATGAATCATCACTGCCTAAATGTAATGTTCGGATGTGGGTTCATGATGAATGAAAAAGCAGAATCGTTTGAATGGCTATTTAAGGCTTTTTTAATATCTATTGGTGGTGTTAAACCGCAAACAATCATGACTGACCAAGCATTTTCAATGAAAAAGGTGATTAAAATTGTATGTCTAGGAGTCCAACATCGATTATGCATATGGCATATCATGGAGAACTCCAGGAATAACATCGGTCATTTAAGAGCTCAAGAAAGATTTATGGAGATGTTCAATCATGTGCTCAAAAAATGTGATACAGAAGCAGAGTTTAATCACTATTGGGAGAGGTATGTACATACATTTTCTAAACATTTGCCTCTATCAAACACCTTTCCTTTTCTCATCCATATCTTCAGCATTTCCTTTTGATTTATAGATGTGAAGTTATGCTAAGTTGCTGTAAAACTAGTAATATGTACTAGAACATAGAACAGAAGTACATGTACTTAGAAACATACAAGAACTTAAGGAAAAGGGTACAAGAAATAAGAAAAAGGTACAAAAATTTAGATAAAAGGTACAAGAACATAGACAAAAGGTAAATAAACCTTTAAAATGATTTTTTTCTAGTGTATACTCTTGTTCGTTATAACATTTGTCAATATATGAACCGTTATTTTGCAGGTTCGTTTCTAAGTATGATTGCGGAAATAATAAATGGCTTACAGTGCTACATGGAAAAAGAAAGAAATGGTGTCCAGCTTTTTCGAAAGATTCATTTTCAGGAGGTGCTCTATCTTCACAAAGAAGTGAAGCAACAAATAACTCAGTATCGAGGAGAGTGCATGCAACATCAAATCTTTGTGAGTTTTACAGAAACTTTTGCAAAGTTGTGTCTGAATGGAGGGGTAATTAAAATGGTGAAGATTATCGTTGTTCGAATGGTGTGCCTGAAATGGCACTATCTAACCCTCTACTAAAAAAATGCTTTGTCAATTTATACAATTGAAATGTACATGCAGTTTGAGGATGAGTTCAAGAAAGGGACTTCTTGCTATCAAGAACTAATTGAATCTACTTACTCTCATGTGGCATATAGAGTTTGGCAAGCTGATATGGATGGGTTTAGCCATATTGTAGCAAGAGTGATGCATCAATCACTTGCACTTGCAAAAAATACACTAAAGTGGGAATATTGTGCTGCCATTGCTTTAATTATGCACATCTCATGTATTCAAACCGTTCCATTGAGATACATAATGAAAAGATGGTGCAAGGGAATAAAGAAAAGTGAAAATCAGGTAGAGGTGAGCTCACAGGTAAGTCTCTTTGGAGGTGGCAAATGATGAGAAAGACTCATTCACTCATTTGTGGTAACGAATCCAACACTAATGCAAGGGCAGTGGTAGAAGATTTCTTGAAAAGTGCTAGACAGGGAGTAGAGAAACAAGAGGGAGCAATCTACTTTGCAGAATCCGAAGATGAATTATTAATACAAGACAAAGTTGAAAATCCCGCTACAACCAGAGTCGCAGGGCAGCGGAACATAAGATTACGGAGCAGATGAGAGAAGGAGGCCAATATAGCAAGGGGAAGGAAGAAAAGAAAGGCAAAATCTAGCACACACCAGGTATTTCATTTAGAACAACATACAAGAACTTAGGGAAAAGGTACAATAAATAAATAAAAAGGTACAAAAACGTAGATGAAAGGTACAAGAACAGAAAACAGGTAAATAAACCTTTAAAATGAAATTATTTTTTTCTAGTGTACATTATTGTACCTAATCTTCCTGCACCTAATATGTTATGTACCTTATATGAAATTTTGTTTGTTCCATAAACAAATTTTCTATACCTCATCGGCAATTTTTTATACATAATTAAAGATTTGTAGCACATTATCAGAGATTTTTATGTACCTAATCATAGCTTTTTTGTACCTAACCTGAGAATTTATGTACCCAACCAGAGATTTTTGGAAATATGTTTTGACAGAGTATTCTAGATCCAAGTGCATTTACAACAAATGATGTGTATATTCCTACCATGGATTTCAACAAATAGTGCTCAGGTAAATATTGTCATGATGGCTAGTATTCAACAAAGAAGTTGCAAACATACAAGATACATTATAAGTACCATGGGAAATGTGATGTTGCTTTGATTATATGAACTATATATTTCTTTGTTAAAGGCTTATGAAAGAAGAGAAGTATAAAGAAGCTGGGCGGCCAGAATGGGAAAGAAGAATAGATTGTGAAGAAGAACTTATAAATCCAAAACATAGTTTTCAATATTAAACATTAGACTTTAGTATTGAAATTTTCAACTGTACACGTATTATACTATCTAGGAATTGTGACTTTGTTTTCTTCGAGTAATGTTTCCTCAAAAAATTGTCTTCTATTAGAAGTATTGAATTTTGAAGTGTTACAAACAATCATCTTCTTATAAAAGCATTCAATGTGGAAATTGTTGCTTATCATTTATTTTTTTTCCTTGCAACATTTTTTCAGTTAATATACATGAATAAACATTGTAATTGATTCGTCCACATTAAATTATAATGGAAATACCATAAAAGGTGCTAGAAAATAAAAGGTACAAAACTGATTTATGGTGGTGCACTAAGCACAAGAAAAGTCGTAATAGGTACTTGAAAATCATAAAAGGTAATGGAACAGGCCGAAAAAGTACAACATTAATGCAACAAGCTTGTGTTCCAAATTTCATAGCTAAGTGCTAATTTGTACTTGATATTACGAATATATTCGTGTACACTTTCACAAATTCTATTGGTGAAGTATATGTATTTCATAGAAAATTGTATAT
Organism: Corrigiola litoralis; assembly: GCA_901111285.1. NCBI lineage: Eukaryota > Viridiplantae > Streptophyta > Magnoliopsida > Caryophyllales > Caryophyllaceae > Corrigiola > Corrigiola litoralis. Next base: position 3,192 of record CAAKMY010042218.1, read on the forward strand.
AGACCATCCGCACAAGTCACGACAAACACGGTTCACTTCTTATGATCAAAAGTAGTTCTTCAGTCCTTTCTTCCGAAAAAGAAATGTTCCTAATTAAAACCTGCACCAATAAGAAACCAACCCAAAAACACAATGAGAAATGGATGACGAATAGAACAGTAGTGGTATGCACGTCTAGAACTACATTAATTCATCGGTCGATCACCAAAACGCTACTAGTTTTGTGAATGAGCAAGATACCCCTGAAATTTAAAGTTTTTAAATGACCATAAGTTCCAGAAGGAAAGTAGTTAAATCCAACGAACTCTAATGACATAGTAAAAGAGACAAAAATAAAGGAAATAACTAAAATCATTTTTTTTCACACCAATATCCCATTTAGATTGATTGCCATAATAACTCTGTAGTATCCTCATAAGAAATAAAGGAGACACTATTGACATATTGCCAGTGTCGCGACACATCCAAGGCATCTCAACCATCTCGATGTCCCAAGAAGGTATTTTAGCGGCATTTTCCTTCTTTCCTTCCAAACAGCTTGACATAGCTTTTTTTCTACAAAATTACAGACAAAAATATGAAATGAAATAAAAGTATTTCTATACCTAAGAAAATTTTACCTAATACCCTTTTTGTTGTACTTTTATCAGAATTTCTTGTACATAATCAAAGATTTTTTGTACCTATAATGGCTAGTATCTAACTTTAAAAATCAAGAGTATCAAAAGAAACAATTCCACATATTTGATAGAACACAAAAACTTTGCTGATCTTTTCTTCGGGTGAATAATGTAATCCAGAATCTCAGTCTTCGACTTCAAATAGTTGAAGCACACAACGAAATAGTGACCTTCGTGTATAGCTGGTACAAAGATCTAGAAAAAAAAAGTAAACAAACACTCATAAAAACAAAAAATTTACCTTAAATTTAACTCCTTCAATAGTGTTATACAAAAACATATTAGTTTACCACGTCTGTGGTTCTTATGTCTTCATACAATGCAAAAGAAATGTCATGTACAACAGATTTTGCAAAGTTATCAGTGAAAATATAAGATTTCTTCTCGGTGTTCTATGTATGCAAGGTTCTCTAGTACATATGGCAAAAGAAAGTAGATTAGTAAAAATAGCCAATTTTGATAAACTGTAAAGCAGCTCAAATACAAGAAGACAACTTACAAATGTCTCAAACGAGACATAGAACCTAGACGATGTGTTCTTATCTCTTAGCTTTTGACCCCTATTCAACATGTAACACCAAATATCGATAACCAGAAATTTTGCCGGTACATCATCATAAGATAATGTGAAAAGATCACCACGAGTAATTGAATACGTGTATCCTTCCTCTTCAAATATAAAAGCACTACCAGCACAATGGAGAAAGCGCCAAAAAGGTTAGTGGCAACGTATACTAATAATTCAAAAGTTTAGTAACAAAGTAATTAAAGGCTAGCTAAATTAAACTTACTCGTAAGGATTCTCAGGAAGATCGGGAGAAAAAGCCCAATCAGTGAGTAACTTTTCTTCAGATGTGATGCCTCCTAGCTTTGAAGTATATCTCACCCAATACGGAGATCGATAAACATATGTTTTCACTGTGTTCCTTTTCGGACGAATGGTGGCAGCAATAGAAACCTCCTGGACAGTGGTGGGCAGAGTAGGTACAACCTTAAAAGCATCCTTGCAAGTGGTGGGAAGAGAAGGGGCTGCATTTAAAGCCGGATGACTAGTGTTTGGAGGGGTAGCTTTCGAGACCTCCTGAAGATTGGTGGTAAGAACATGGGTTGTATCTTGAGAATGGTGATGAGGGGTTCGAGGAGTAGGGGCTGTAATTGAAGACCGAATACCAGTGGTTGGCTTAGAAGGTGCAGAACTTGGGGCATCAACTTTCGAGCGAGGGGAATGAGGGGTGCAAAACTTGGAAGTCAAAGGCTTACTCTTACCCTGAGGAGGTTTAGCAACTTTTGATAGTTTTGGAACAAACTCCGAATGAGGAGTAGAACCAGAAGGTTGGGGAGTATCCATTTGAAGTACCATTTGGAAAAGTAGGGCCGACACTACCTTTTTTTGTGAAGCTTTTCTCAATATCATCAAGAGCTTCCCAAAATAATGGATCAATGAGGAGCTCCTCATCTTGACTCAATGTAAAGCCATGACCATCACATTCTATTTGCTTTCTTGTTGAGTCTCCGCTGGAAGTTTGAAACTCGGAATAGACATCAAACATCTTCCCATCAAGAAAATGCATTCTGTCCACAATCTCGCAATTCGAGAAACTTTCTCGAGCAGCTTCAATAGCATCAACATCTGTAGCAAATCCAGAAGCAAATACTTTTGAATCCTCAGCAACCCTTTGGACAAGAGCCTATATGAAAAATGTGTAAAATTTGAATGACATAATAGAAGTGTAGTAGAAAACCCATAAAAGGTACTGTAAAACATCAAAAAAAGGTACAAGAAATTAAAGAAAATGTGTAGAACCATATGAGTAAATGTATTAAACCGAATGAGTTCTATCATTATACCTATATTAGTATCAAATTCTATTAAGCAAGAATTTGACCCCTCCCTAGTTTATGACTGGGAAACCCAATTCATTTTCATATGTGTGTTTGGGTCTCTTATATAAAGCCATAAGACTTGTTAAGAAAGCTTCAAGTTTTAAATCATTATGAATTCACAAGTTCTCTAATCTATTTTTGTCGTCCCAATTAAGACTAAGAAATTGTAGGTACCATGTAGTAGAACAAACATCACCGAGTAACTAGAAGAAGGTACATGCAAAGACACAAAAGGTACATGCAAACTTAGAAAAGGTACAGGGAAACTAAGAAAAGGTACAAAAATGGTTCAAGATATTTAACCTTTTTTCTTTTGAAGTGAGCTTTCTGGTAGCGGAAACTGATCTTCTTGCACCACATGATCTTCTTCTGTAATGGGTAATTGGAATCTCTCTTCTATACTTCCTAACCCAAAACATTTTGCCTCTTTTTCAACCTTCACCCTATTAGATATTTCATCTGATGTCCATGAGGCCATTAAAGGAAATGTCCTAGTTACCTTTCGTTGTTTCAAAACAACTCTGTCAAGGTAAATAAACACAAGACACATAATAGGACACTTGTATCCCTTGTCAGATTCTTTTTGCCAACTTTCAGTGAACTCAATCAGGGCTCCATAGATGAAACCGCACCAATTCAGATTCTTGAGATCACTTAAATTTATCAATGAATCCAAAATACGATGGTAAATTGAATTTTGGACATGTACTTTTAGCAAAACCGACACCACATAAACCACAAAATTCCTTTTAAAAAGGTCACCACCATCTGTCTGTTCCTTCATTTTCTCAAATACAACACTGGGATAAATTTTAGAAAATAGAAGTCCAAGCCATTGGTTTGTCCATTCCTCAAGAATAGCCAAATACTCACTTGATCGCTTATGTGTACCAGCCTCCGTGACTTTCTTCTTACCTTTAGGCAGTCCCATGGATAGATAAATGTCCGACTCCTCTATCTTAAACTCCTCTGAGTGACACTTGAAATGTTTGTTTAAAGGGTTGAAGTGAGTAGCTAACCAATATGCCAAGGTTCTAGGAAGCCTCTTCGCTTTTAACTGAAACAACGAGCCAAACCCCAAATCGTTAATGTCTTAAACTTGTTGTTTACTTAACTTTTCATCTTAAAGGAAAGCCGCTAACGGTCCTGGTGTCATTCGAGTAGCGAGTGATGTGAAGATAGGTTCTTCTTTCTTCTCATTTTCTGCATCAGTTTGATGTTCGTCACCCTTTACATTACGTTGTTGCTTTCCACAAACAGCTTTCCGTTTGACATTTCTCTTCTTATCTCCATAAGCAACAATTTCAGCTTTGCGCTTCCCCTTCTCCTCAGGGCTAGTTACACAAAGAAAGAATAAACAGAATATATAAGAAAGTACAAAAGACGCTAAAAAGAAAATACTAGAAAATTGGTCTCAAAAATAAATATTCTTAATCCCTCACCTTGGTACTCTTAACTTTTGATGGTCCGGCAACTCCTGACAGATTTGGAGATAGAGAACTTGACGTTGAAAAAGGATCCTCATAACAAACAATTTGCTCGTTTCTACTATTATGAATATAACATGTAGTTTCTGCCATTATAATTGCAAAAAAAAAAATCATAATATGATCATAGCAAAACACATACTTTGAATAGTTTTTAAAGTACGTCTTTCTATCAACATTCACATTTTATGTACCTATTCTGAAATATTTTGTACCTTTGCATAAGATTTATATCTGCACAAGCCTTGGTGATTGTCATTAACTGGTATAGCTCGAAACAATGTTCTATTGAAATCAAGCCTCAAAAGTCCGCTACAGTACAATTAGTTGAAAACCTCCAACTAAGAACAAGTAGTGCCCTTACTAATGAAATCTTTATCTATTCAAACATTTCTTGTACCTTTTCACAGGTTTCGTGTACCTTTCCAAAAAAATTTTGTATCCATTTTATATAGGGATATTATCAAAACAAAAATTAATTCATGCACTTCAATCATAATCAGAACAAAGACATAGCAAGAACATTAAGGCTATAATATATCGAATTAATGCAACAAAAGTGTAAGATTTTACGAGTAACAAGATGATGAATAGATTTACTTATAAAACTTAAAAATACAACAAGATATATACTACCAGTAACTGTAATATATATTAGAAGTTCATAATAATATGTATTTGCAATGTTTAACAAGGTTACCTGTTTCAAATTCCTCCAGAATCACCATTTTAGCATGAAATCTAGATTTTACTGCAATTTTGGAAAAAAAATGTCAAAATAAAAAAGCAAAACAGTTCCATGAACAAGATGCAAAACAAAAAAAACAAGAGTAAACCTGATAATTGATGGATTTTTAGCTAATTTGATGGGGACTCAATGAACTGATCAGTGATGAGTGAATAATGGAGAGATAAAGGTGAAAGATGGGAGAGAAAGACAAGTGAAGCGTGGAAAGTAAGAAAGGTAATTTCAGACAAATTAAGTGTGACCTCGCTTTTCGAAATACAAACCCGCATGTTTTTTTCAGTCGACCCGCGTGTTTTTTCAGTTGACCCGCTTGTGTATTTCAGCCCAATAACTCGAATCCATATTCCAGATCGGCCCGCGTTGTATTTCATCTAACGTGGCTGCCCGGGAGCATATAATAAATTGCCCTTAAAAACATTATATGTATCACTCTATTGTGTTACCTTTTCAAGTTAAAAATGTTACCTAATAGAGTTAACGTAACAATTATAAAAGAGTTACGATAAGGTGATCAAAGTGTTACCTTAGACAATAGGTAACACCGACAACATTAACACCCAAAAAAGTGTTACTTAAGGCCTATAGTAACACTTTTGGCACTATAAGTAACATTTTTGACGTGTTACATAAACCATTTATGTTGTAGTGATATGAAAAACTTTTCATCATCGGGTTTGATACAGACGAATTACGGTGTCTACAACTACAAAGATCCAAACTTTCAAAATCAGTTTACAATCTCGAACCAATGTCTAAACAAAACATGACTAGCAAAGTTAAAGATTTTTGATTCAAACTTCAAAACCATACAGCCTAAATGCAATTCATTTTGAAATTGCATATATCTAAATCATCAAAACATCCGAAATATGATGCTCCTCATCTCTAGAACAATGTAGAATTCTAACACTAACATTCAATTGGATCCTCCTTAAAAGAATGTCACAACTACTCTTCACTTCCTGAAAAATGCGCGCATTTCTATCCATCCAAACCTGGTAGACTTTTGCAGCAAAAGCACACCTCAACAGCCTCCTCCTCCAATGCTTACCCATTAACTGTCTCTCAAACCACCTTAGCTCAGCAAACAAATTGTGCATAGGCCTATAGCAGCCAAGCCACTGCAGAACTGAAACCCACAATTGCCTAGAGAAGAAGCATTTAAAGAACAAGTGAGGAACAGACTCACAATAATGCTCAAAAAGAACACACCTGTTGACCAAGTAAAGCCCCCTCTTCGCAAGGTTGTCAATTGTAGCTAAATAATTTTTAGCAGCAAACAGGGTAATCATTGAATGTTTAAGAACCACTACATGATCCCAGATAGTCTTTAAACTAACAAAAGCTATACCAGATCTCCTGAAAAAGTTATAAGCATCACCAATCTGTAGGGAGCTATCTTTGCACTAACTAAGTAACTTTGATGTAGCTTGATCAGCACCACCAAAGCTAGCAATAAGATCATCTTGAGTAGCAAGTATTTCTCTCCAAGATTCTGAAACATCACCAAATACTATCCAACTGGAAATGGCCTTTAACAATCCACTTCATTAGCAATGCCTTATTCCAAGAAAGCACTTTCTTAATACCCAATCCACCTTCCTCCCTAGGTGCACAAACACTGGACCAACTCTTGTAAGCAATCTTCCTATGGGAGTCAGTGTTCCCCCAAAGGAAATCCTTACAGAGTCTATGAATTTTCTTAACAATATTTATTGGCAAAAGCAACCCTGAGCACCAAAAGTTTTCTGGACCAAACACCACAGAGTTAATGAGTTGACACTTGCCAGCATAAGACAAAAAATTATTAGCCCAATTCTACAGCTTAGTTCTGATCTTCTCTAGCAAAATCTCATACATACCATATTACAACCTAGCATAGTTGAGAGGAAGACCTAAATATCTAAATGGAAAATAACCTTGAACAAAACTCGTACCTTGTAAATTGGAGTCCTTCACACCAGCACAGACACCCCCAAAACAGACACATGTTTTCATAGGATTAGCATGTAAATCAGACCCAGAAGCAAACTGAACTAAACAATCAGCATCTGCAAGAATTGAAGGAACATCACCCCTAGTAAAAATAAGTAAATCATGTGCAAAAACAAAATGATTCAAACCGATTCTACATCACTTATGATGATAAGACATGGATTTCATCTGACATAGTCTCATTAAAAGCCTTGACAACACCTCCATACTTAGCACAAAAAGGTAAGGTGACATAGGATCACCTTGCCTTAACTCTCTCTGGCCAGAAAAGTAGCCAACTGATTTTCCATTAATACCAATAGAAAATTTGGTACCCTTTAAAAAAGCCATAATCCAAGCCACAAACTAATATGGAAACCCACAAAAAACCAGACATTTCTCCAGAAAAACCCAACTTATAGAATCAAAAACTTTTCTAATGTCCACCTTTAGGATACACCTAGGTGAGACATTGCTTCTACCATACTTCCTGGATAATTCTTGAGCAAACAAAACATTATCCAACAAGCTCCTGCCTTTTACAAAGAACAGCACCATATGAGACAATAGACCAGTCGATATCAGCCATAGGGCAAAGAGTACCCAATAAGGATTCATAGTAGCTAACAAAAGCTGCCTTAACAGAAGAGGAAGTACAATACAACTGCCCCTGAATATCCTTAATATTCCCTATAGTTGCAATAGCCCTTCTCTCAGCAACTTTAGCATGAAAATAATGAGTATCAAAATCAGCCAGATGCAAATCATGAACGTTTGCTCTCTGAATGAGAACACTAAGTTCGGCTTTCTTCAATTTGCAGAACTGAAGTCTAAGATTATTCTCATGATCCAAAAGAGACTCATTCAGTGGATCAGATTGAAGATCAACTTGACAATGCTCCAACTCAGCTCTATTATTGGAGACTCTGGTACCAATGCTAGTGTTGATAAATTGGTTTTGATGATTCCAAACTATATATATGTTTTGTATGAAGGTAACTACCCATCCGACAAACCCAGAATTTGTCGGGTTTAATTACACTAATCAAACTACCCACAAGACCTTATAGATCGCATGCATGAATCAA
>CAAKMY010042219.1:0-10072 GCA_901111285.1 Corrigiola litoralis
TTTTCATTGCACAAACTCTGCAAAGTCGTTGCACATATAAAAATAATCCCATTAGCCAAAACATAATTATCTATTCATATCTAAGCCGAAATATAATTGCACATATAACATCAATATCTTGCACATTCACAATATTTTAATTGCACATATGATTTCTAAGGGCTTCTCATAAGTGAACTGACCAACCATTAGCAACATTAACACACATTTCCTGAAATACCACAACGTACAAACTAAAAAGCACAATATGCGATAACGAATAGAAAAAAGTGCAGAATATTAAGAATGTGCAAAAAAGACATTTAATAACATGAAAGGTGGGGTTCTCTAAGCTAAATAATATAAATTAATTGACAATACACATATACTACCCATATAACTACTTTAATAACTCAATTACACATAAAAAAATGACCAATTTTTCATATATTTGTTGTTGTACATCACCATTATAATAAAATTAGGGAGAAAATACCTTAAATGTTTATATTTTTGTAGTTCATCGTTGATCTATCTTTCGATGTTGATTTCTCTTTTTTTCGTCGATGGATGATGATGTGAAAGCTTAGGATTTGCTCTCACGGAGAAGATGAAGACTATTGTTTTGGATTTCTGGGTCATTTTGCACTGGTGGGGTTTTGGTTTTTTTTTCAGTTGGACTAGTTTTTCTATTTTGGTTGGACTGGGCCTATTTATTTTCTTTTCTTTTTGTTTGGACTGAGCCACATACCTTTGGGGGCACGGGAACAAGAAGCCTCTGGGGGTATAGTATAATATGCCCATTACCAGTCTGAGAGTGACATAGGAAATATTTTGAAGCTTCAAATTCCAATGGGATTTTTTATTTATTAAAATGAGCAGTTTCCGTCTCATAATTGACGGTTTAACACATTAATGTTGACAAAGAGAGCTTTCAAGGTTAATCAACTCATGACAAGGTCAAATTTGCTTTTCTATGAGAAACGGAAAATTAACATCAGAGATAACAAACCAAGTTGTAACCAGAATTTTGGCAAAATGGATCAGATCCCCTAGGCCGAAAGCCTTTACCGTTTATTTGATGGTCTGCAAGGTCGAAAGTCCACTACTTCAGACAAGCTGGGAAGTTAATAAGTTTCTAGGACTATGTCCAATTGTCCACTATCCAACATTGGGCGATAAATCATTGCAATACATGCTTGAACGGATGCCTAGGAACAGAATAAGTTTCATGTTTGATCGTGGAAGTCATAAAGCAACCCTCAGGACTAAACCATTAAGTATTAGTACAAAATTAAGCATAATTACATCGCAACCCTCAGGCATAATCCATTACATATTACAAGATTAAGTATGATATATACATTGCAAAAAACACCAAGAGTCTAAGACAGCGTACTGCGTAGATCGCATGATAACTATTATCCAAAACACTCTACAACTAGAGTTAGCTGATAGACTTAGCAAAAGATGTTGAGTTGTGTTAACACGGTCTCGAAGGCTTGATCAGGGTCAGCAATAGAACATTACCTCCTTCACCTTATCTTTTATCCTAGGGAGTGTCTGAACCTGAACCTGCTTATCCTTGGTCATGTCCTTGCCACTAGTGGAACCACTTTCAGACAAGACCATACCTTCAGCATAGTAGCGAGCACGGAATGCCAAGAGATGAGCATAGTAAGCTGGAGGCACTGCAAGTCAGAAAAGCATTTCAGTTAAGTCCCAAACAAAGGTTAAGACCAAATGTTAAAGATAGAAACAATCTAAGATCAGAGTCAGAGATCAAAAGCCTAACCAATGGAGACTGAACGAGTGCACCTCGCATAGCTGAAAATTACAATACAACACAAGTTAAAATAAAGGACAACACAATTTAGGAAGAGGGAATCATTAAAGAGACAAAAAGTGTGATTTACGTGTAACACAAGCTGTTTGTCATCAGCTGCAGTAAATCTGCAGTGAAATTGTTCTCATCATAGAGCACATGATAATGTGTAGGACGGCTTGTACCCTGCGAGTATCATTCAAAATTGCATGAGGAATACTGAGAACTGGCGACTCAAACACAATAAATATCAGTCAAAAGACGAACATTTACCTGTATACCAGCATGGCTACACAGATAAAAGTCAAACTCCGATGGATGACAGATTTTAGTGTCAACCACAGTACCTATGGCATATGACCAGAGAACACAAGTTAGAAACAGATTCCAAGTCAAGAGACCACAATAGATTATTCTAGAGTATAGATGCATGGCGTCGAAAGTATTATTCAACCTGGCAGTATGTTACCACTCCTGTCTGTCATGTTATTATCAACAGCAAAGAGACGGGTATGGTGCCTTTTCTGCACAACCACAAATGTCACAGGGGGCAAATATCCAGCCTCCAGTGATTGGCAAGCCTTTCACATGAAAAGGGTGTTATTAGAAAAAAATCATAAAAGTCAACAATTATGAAAGAATACTAGAAGTATCTAGCAGCACCTATCTCAATTCTACCTGCACACAGAAGCTTGTACGGGCCTCACCCCCTACGCTAAGTAAGAGGAAAAAAAAAAATTATGGAGAAAACTTGGTACCTGTCGTATAGCATGCATCTCCTCAAGCATCACCTGAGCAAATTGGCCTTCACTCACTCCATCTCTGTGCAACCAAACTCAATAAGGGAGAAGAAAATAAAATGACAGGACACATAGACACACAGTACAAACAATTTATACCTGAAGAAGATGATTCTCTCAGGTTTATGTCCACACGAATTTTTGAAAGAAATCAGCAGTTCTCTGCAGGCACAAGACACCAATCAGACAGTTTCTAAAGTAGATTTGGAAAGCAATAAGCTCAAGGTTCAGAACTATACCTGATCATTCCCCCATGCACCTTTCCTCTCTTTGGGTCATCAACGACATTGTACAAGTCCTGAATAATTTCTTCACGGTGACCTTGAGTACTAATAAGTCCCTTGTACTTTGTTAGCACAGGCCAGTCCATTGAAGCAACAACCTAGTATAGCCAGGGATTTCATGGATCAAATGATTTCCATATTCATTCATTCAATCACTCAGGAAGTAAACCGTTTAAAATCGAAGAAAGTAGAGAAAAGCCTTTACAGCCATACCGCTGCAATTGAGGCACTACAGTCCTCTCCTGGTGGAGCATGTGTAACATCAGCACCAAAAATTATCGTTGGGCGATCAGAAACAAGAGGAATTTTTCTCTGAAAAGCGTCAAACAAGACGGTGTTGCTTCCCCCAGCCTTGACATGTTGACCATTTATCAGAGTTCCGGAATCCAACCCATCAATGATAATATAAACTCAATTTTTAGATGCTTACCTTCACATTAATTTTCAAAGCAACATTTTCAAGATATTGCTTGTTGTTAGGCTTTGTGGCGTTCTTAGACTGACAACATTGAGATACTATACCAAGCTCAGTTTCACATATCTTTTTGATATTTCCTGCATGCCAAAAGCTCTCACTATAAGTGAAAGAAAACATTTAAAACGTGAAAAAAGAAGACAAGCATGGCCATTCGCTACATACCATAAGATCCAGGTGTTTCGGGCAACATTATGATCAACAGCTGCAACTGATCACCAGCCCTGGCATGGACCTCTAAAAGAGCTTTCTCTATCTGTGCAGGATGAGCTGAGCGCAAAGGTATACAAGGTTTCTGGCTGAAGTTCTAGGAGCATAAATAGGAATTTCATTCAGAAAATATTCAAGACACAACCACATGATTTCTATCTCCACACTAATAAAAGCATACCATCCCCTTGCTACCACACATGGCAACCAAATCATCACAGAACTGATGCAGTAGACCTTCATTCATTCTTGAGAAATTCAAACATGTCCAACTACTCACAACGGCACCATTATACATTTTCTACACATCAAAACAACCAGTGAGTTCCGATAAGTACTGCAATAAGAACTGACAAATAGCCAGTCTCATTACCTTATTTATCATATTCCATTGGCCCACCCCTGGAGAAACTCGTGGCTCCTTTCCGCTGGCATGATACATGAGCTTTCCAGGGAAAACAAAAATTTATCAGCATAGCTGTAAGAGAAAAGGACTAAACCACTTCGATAAAAACTAGGCATATACCACTGGCGGAGGTAAGACTCGTGCATCAACTGTTGTACAGATTTCAGATACTTGCATACCGAATTCTTCCTTCACCATTTGGTTGTCATCAAACCTATTGTCCTTGACCATCTTGTGCGACATAACCACCAACAGGAGATTTATTAACAAAGGAACTCAGAATCTCAGAGGAACAATGTAAACGAAATATTTTAAAAGCCAGCATACCATTACTTGGAAAATGCTGTACCTTTTTTATACTGGCCTCCCTATCATGAGGTCGTTGGCAAGTTGCTTTGAGAAGAGCAGTCACTTGTCTTTCATTCAACTTCTTCATATACTTTTGCCCACCCAAAATCGTACAAAGCTATATGATCAGAAGAAGAAACCTCAATACGACAGCACAGACTGTAAACTATAAAGCACAAGATGGAACCATGAATAAATTGACCTCCATAGGTAGGTATTGCGCCCTCGCAGGCTGCCCAAACTGAATGCAGGGCAAAGAGGGGAATTTCAGCTGTATCTGGTACTTTTGTCTAAAATACTGAGGAATAGAAATCTTGGTGGCATCATTGTCGAGAGAAAACCTTCAACAAATTAAAAAGACTAAAATAAGCTGCTGAAAGTTGAAACTATAGATTGTTCATTAATCAAAAGCAAAAGAATCATACCAATGAGCAGGCAAGGGTACTACTAAGTACTAAGCAGCCTAAATGATATAAAACGACAAATATAACCAATGTCTTAAAGTCCTTCCTAGAGCAACCTTAACCAGCCTATCATTGATGGAAGGTGGGGAAAGGATCCTAATATATGGAGCAGCAGCATAAATTATGAACCCATAAAAAAAAATTGACAAAGAAGAAAAAGAACGGAAGAAGAAGGAAAGGAAACCAAAGACTGTTGAAGAGGAAAAATTGCTGTTAGTCAAGCAAATAACAATACTGAACCATGTAATGAAAGAATAACAAGAGCATATTGCATTATATTTCTCATAAGTACCGTGTACAAAACTTATCCAGTAAACACAAGCGACTGAATGTTTATTGTTCACAAATCAGACAGTAGCGCTCACAAGAGTAGAGTCCAAAAGACAAGAACATACATCAACTGGTTAGCAGGTTCGTTTGAGACGCCTATTATTTTGTAGCATTTGCGGTATTTCAAGTGACTCACTTCCACAGTAATGCCTTTCAAAGCTCTCTTGACCTAAAAAATAACATTCGTTTAGCGTGTCTGTTTTCTTCTAGTAGTAGTTAATCTGTTAGATGTAATAAATTGATTCACCCAACATACAAAAACAAGTACCTTCACACGATAAGCATCAGACAGGGGTTTGGAGAGGTCCCTCAAGTTCAGGTGATGTGCAATAAAATCGGTAACCAATACTGACTCATAAAACGGTCTTGCGGATGCATCTACAATAGCAACACATTATCCAAATTCTGTCAGTAAGCATTAAAGCTGACATTCTAATGGCCAACAGAACACATGATCCAATTAACTATCATGTGCTTAAAAGAACTCTAAAGAGAGATGTGGATATGTGCAGACCAATATTCAGAGAGAGGCCCATTTGAGTCGGCCGGATGCTCTGATAGTATCCCTTCCAGTACTCTATCCCGTCTGCAAGAGGCCCATGACCCAGAGATAAGGAAAAGAAGGATCTCCCAATGGCAACATATCTGAAAGCCAAAAGTACACAATGAGGAAATCATCCCCACTAGAGATAACACAACTCCAAATATACTGGAAGTATAGTTAGCTTACTCTTTAGCAGGTTTCGCTGCACGTAAGACTATGTCAAGGACTTGTATAGCATCTTGAGGCATATCGTAGACTCTGCCCGAAAGGAACTCCTGCAATTGATGTTGATCAACATTTTTAACCAACTTGATTGCGACATTGAACTTCCGCATCTCTCTGAAAAACATTTATAACCAATCATCTCAAGTTTAACATGGTTGATAAGTTCACCATTTCTATATTAGTCAGCTAAACCTCAAAGAGTAAGTGCATGAAGAACCTGTCTGAACTGTCTTTACGTTCTCTTGGAATATCAACCTCAAAATCTCTGGCGGAAAACGGCAAAGGACCTGCAGTGTAGAGGCTTTTTTTGCCATCATATGCCGGCATTCGGTTGCCCAAATGTTGCCTGTAATCCTGAGCTAACTTATCCATAATCTCTCTGCAGAGACTCTTCGAAGCCACTTCAGGAGTAATAGATACCTGCTCACAAAGCAAAAGATATTGACCATTGAGTTTAGAAACCAACTATGCAACAAGACCACTAGAGCATAAGAGAATCACAGTTAAGAAACGACCCTGAATGCCCCTCTTTGCTGCCTGTGGTATGACATACAATTGATGTTAGCTGGAATCAGAGAAACTACAGAGAAAGTACCTAACTTATCTAGAGCCTAGAAAAAGCACACAGACCATAGTAATGATTAACAGAGGAAAACAGATAAAACAAAAGCAGAACAACAATAGTCTCAAGTGAGAATCACCCACAAGAACATGAAAAGAACACCCAAATTAATCATAGCAGCTGGAAAAAATCAAGACAAGCCAGCTAACCTTATTCCCACCATTGCAAAAAGTTCTGAATCCAAAGTAGTCATGCACTAAATCCAGTCGACCAGGATATACATTAATGCTAAGAAGGGAAAACACATTATGAAGGAGATGAGAAAGTAGGCTATGAACCTTGCAAATTGTCATTTAAATACTGAATAGTTCAAATGAGCTCTACAGAAAAGACTCATTGCTCATTGCCACTCATATGTTAAGAAGGCTAAAACTAATTTTACATAAGTCAGACAATATAACCAAGCTGTAGTTCTAGAAACGCGTTCTTTACTCCTTTAATAATCTCATTCCCAGCAAGAAATTTCTTTGTTAAAAGTCCTAATCACACGCTCATGGTAGTCATGGACACATCTAAGGTACAAAGAAAATTCTAGCACTCTGGCCGAGGGCGGATCGAAGAATTCAAAATGGTGGCAGCCTATATTTTCTACTATTTTCTACACATTTCTACCATTTTTCTACGTTTTCTACCAATTTTTATAGATTTGAGGGTAGCTTATGCTCGCTACTCTTAGGAACCGTCCCTGGCCATCACAAAATTTCATACATTATTGATTGCACATTTGCTTATTTGCCCCTATGAATCAAAAACACGTACATGTACTCAAATAACCATGATATTCATTCATGAAGCACATTGCTAGAAATTATGCATATGAGAAAATATAAGCTATGCAGTACACATCATCATCCGAGTAAATTAAAGAAGCTAAGATGAAACAGACAAGGAACAATAACTAAGCTAGTAAATAACAGATCCTCTGTTTTCATAAAGCTTCAAAAAAAGAGAATAACACTAGAAAAAGCAACACCAAAAACGCAACAATAATAATATTCAAAGCATTGCTAAAGCAGAGCGAGGAGAGAACTAAACAGAAGAAAGAACATTTTAGCAAAGTGTGTCAACATAGATTGCTATTTAAAAGTAATAATAATCTATTAACTTACTACCATGATACCTTGATGGAAGTATTGTAGTATACGTCTAAACTCTTAATAAAAAAAAATGTATCAATCAATTAAATAATAAGAATAAAGAAGGGTCATTAATGAAAACAAGAAATCCAAACATCAAAGCATGCCGGCAGTTCCTTTCATGACAAATATGCGACAACTTCCAATTAAACAAAAAAAAGTACTCCGTATATTCATATAGCATGATCCAATAACAAGATTTACGTAGCTAATTGAGCTAAAGCTAAATAATTGGTCATTCATTATTTAACAAAGGTACATATATTCCATGGTTTAAGAGAAAGGTAATCTCGATAACCACAAAAGTAAGCAAGCATCATACATTTATACTCCGTAATAGGCTATAGATACTTATAGAACACACCCAAATTTCAGTTAAAAAGGAAAAAAAATACATGTAAGCCTTTTTAGCTGGTAATTGATTAACAAATCTGTTGGAGTACTTTCAACTAGAATTACAAATCCAGAGGCGAGTCACTCGTGAGTCATGACACATACATTACCTACTGAACCATTACTAACAAGTAACAACATCTCAATAATGTATTATAAAAGAACATGTACAATTAGATGGTCTGACTATCTATTGACTCCTGACACATACATTACCTACTGTCCAAACCATTTATTTATGATCATACACATAAGCTTTTAAACTATTTATGTGAGCTTTTAAGATTTATTTCTATATGTTAGTTATTGAAACAAATTCAAAATATTGGATGCTCACTCTAATGTTTTAAGCTCAAATTTATATTTTAAAACTCAAATCTTATAGGCTTCTATTGTCGCAAGTACACAGCTTAATTTTTGACTATATGCATTGACTAGGATAATTATAGGGCGCCGCCGGTGCACCACCGAGTGATACTGTATTGGAATGTTACCTCTCAAATATATTATTATAATGCTTGGTGGATCTCATTAATAAAAAGGATTATAATAATAAATTAAATCGTGAAAGAATGGCGCCCAATTTCAACACCACCCGGTAGCAACCTTTTTTTCCCCATGAATATGAGACTATGAGTAATGATCAAGCGATCCAACTTACTCAAAGATGCGTTACTCCACATATTCCTTAAATCAAAAACCAAAAAGGCAAGAGTAAAGCACAAAACATCAACCAAAAGAAAACACAACGAACAATTCAAATGTCATAGGAGGGACACAAACTAACGTCACACGAATAATATAAAGCAAAAAGACACAAAAACACGAGTCAAGTCTTCGTCAACCAAAGAATAATACGAGTAACAAACTAACTAAAGTGTGTTATGTGTAGTACGGACTTAAAGAGACATGATTACGTACATCATAGTGACGAAAGTCACGATCAGCAAGCTGAACAAGGAAATGATTGGCTCTCACACTGCACTTCATCCCTATCCTCCCATACCCCGGCCTCAGTGGCGGCTTCACCACCTTCGAAGACGATGGTGCCGAAACCGCAAGCTTCGTCTCCACCTCCTTCGCTAATGGCACTCCTTTCGCCGCCTCGGCCCACGTCTCCGGCTTCAATGCCTCCAAACCCCGAAACCCCCCACCGCCACGCCCTCCACCGTACCCACCGCCGCGCCCTCCACCGTACCCACCGCCGCCACGTCCTACTCTATCGCCGGACCCACCACTAGTACTACCACTACCGCGCCCTCTTCCTCCAGTAGTGTCGTACCCGCCACGTCCTCTTCCTGCATCGTACCCGCCACGTCCTCTGCCTGCACCAGTGTTGCCACCGCGTCCTCCTCCGTACCCACCACCGCGTCCACCACCACCAGGGCCTCCTCTAGTAGACATAAGTTAAAGAGTACGTGTTTGTTATATTGAAGTGTTTTTAGTTGGAAGTTACTATATAAGCGAGTCTAGCTTTCATGCATATATATACGTACGTACGTAAAGAATATGTATAGGGGAGTGAAAGGTTTTAAGTTGTTTTTTTCAGTTGTGTAGAAAAGGAAGTTGAAAGGAAATAATGCGTAAGCGAAAGTGAAGGGAAGAGGGGAGAGTGGAAATTAAGGAAGAGAGTACTCTTAATATATATAGGGGAGTGAAGAAATGGAAGTTGAAAGGAAATGCGTAGATAATTTCTCGGAAGGAAGAGGAGTGGGAGTTGAACAGTGCTGTGTGCTTGCTTTTTTATAGGGGAGCGTACGTCGTAAAATCGTCATCATGTAAACTGTAAAGTGTTGTTTCGGACTGTTTTGCCCCTCCGCTTGCTCAACAAGCTTCCTTCTTTTTTATTTTTTTTTTTCATTTTATTTTTCGGCAATATTTCGGTTTGATATTGGAGTACGGAGTATTATTTATCTGCTCTGCTAAGCGGTAAATTATTATGTAGACACGAGACCAAAGTTCTCTGTGCACCCCCTTCCCTATTTACATCTCAAATAGAAAAAAGAAAAAAACAAATGAAAATAAAAGCAT
>CAAKMY010042220.1:0-28146 GCA_901111285.1 Corrigiola litoralis
ATGAGAGTGAGGATGAAGAGGGTGGTGGGTAGGGGAAGGGAAGGAGGTTCGTAAAAAAATTTAGGCTCGTAAAAGAGGTTTGTTAAAATGGGAGCAATAGAAAAAATACGACCAAAACTTGAGATTAATGAGGAATAATCAAAAGTTGGGATTAATAAAAATGAAACAGCCAAACTTGGGATTATTCCCATTAATTTTTCCTAATTAAAATGTTTAACAATCTTTAACTAGTTCGCCTTTAATGATTGCGACAAATTGATGGAATAAGACTATATATTATCGTTCAAACATATAAGAATAAAAATACCAAAAATATAATTGTGAAACAAATATAATTTGAAGAGACAAAATAAATATTCAGTAAAAAAATATCATGAAATAATCTCGTTAATTTCATAGGGCCAAAAAAGTATTATACATCTATTTTGTATGTGTTTGGCCTGATTTTCAATTCGGAAGTGTTTTTCAACCCAAAAATTGTAAGCTTGGCCATACACCTTTTTTATTTTTTGAACAAAACACCCAAAAACACATTTTATCCCCTAAAAACAAAAGCACCAAATAACTGCTTCTGTTTTTATTTCTTTTAAAATTATAACTATTCTCCAAATGAGGAAAATCTTTTTATTTGTTTCAATATCCCATAAATATAATAATTCATTTTCTAAATGTGGATTTTTTTTTGTTATTTGTTCCAAAATTATTATATAGAATAGTTTGGTCAAACACTTTTAAATCATAGAAATACTTCTACACTAAGTTAGGCTAAACTCAATTTTTTTTTCTAAAACAATATTTAGATAAGCTACTTTTGAGAAACAAAAACAATTTTATAAAAACTAGGCCAAACAAACGCAAGTTGGCACTAGTTTTTAGTGCTTCTTTGTAACAACGTTTCTAGAGGATATAAAATGTATGGTAATTGACTACTAATAGACGAAGCCACATATACATATTAGCTAAAATATACGAACCTAGCAATCTAATAAGAAAGAAATTGTACCAGAATGTAAAAAAATTAATCATTGAAATGAGTTTCCAAGGGTTGACTAAGTTAATTAGGTAAATGATTTCATCTTAGTGGTTGTTTGGTCGACCAAAATTTAGGAAAACCCCATAATATGCAAATTTAGAAGGTTCTTTGGTTACATTTATTATGTAAAAAGGAACGAGAGGTCCACGACATAAGGTTGGCCGCCTATGGAGCGTGTGGAAGTAAGTATGCCTTATTTCGTATCGGTGTATCGGAAAAGAGAGCGAGATGCACTATAGAGTGCAACATGCGACTCGAGACAGTGATCGAGCTCTCGTGAGAGATGTGTAGTCGGATGGTGTGCATGACTTTTGTGCCGCCGATCTGAGTTGAGTGTTGTTGCCAGGAAGCGTAATGATGCGCGAGATGGTGGGAACCTTAGGATTGCAATGAAGTGTTCAAGGGTAATGCAATTGTGAAGCCTCATAGTAGTTCTCGAGAGTTGGGCTGCGAGTGCCGCAATAATGAAGACTATTGAGACTCCGTGTGAGAACATTTTGGACGAGTGTTGTACTACGAGTCGGACAACACAGGGAAGCGATTGATACTCCGTAAATGGTGCGGAGCTCTGAAGAGAGCGCAATATCAGTTAGATGGCACCAAGTTAGATCGCGAAAAATTGTTTAAAACCTGGACTATATATGGAGATCAGAAAGGTAAGGTTGGTCAAGGATTGGCGAAGCCTTGACGTCGGACGTCTAATTTTCGAATTGCAAATTTTATAGGAATTAGAAATTCACACAAAATGTGGGAATTGGACAACTCACTCCCTCTTTGATCGTTTACATTACCCACATACGTAATATAAAAATTGCTAATATGCCCCTAAAAATTCATGGGAATTGTATATTCCTACATGTCAACCAAGTATGATGGGCCAAATCCCATGAATTTTATAAGGAAATTAAATTTCAGGGCAGTGCAAATTCCTACAGAATTTGAATTCCTGTATGAATCAAACACGTAAAATCAAGATAACCATTTTTTGTGTAATTGTATGTTGTGGTTATATTCAAACTTAATTAATTGGGTAACGTTCCATAAAATTGAGGAAGAAATCTCACCCTTTAGTTTGACCGCATAAACTAATACAACCATGTAGTGAGCACAAATAGAAACTATCCTTTCACCTTTTAATGTAGATTGAATAAAATTAAAGCTAATGTCGGGGATAAATCTAATAATGTTGGTGTAAGAATTTGTAAAATATAATTGATCTAAAAGAGTTTTGAATTACTTCAATATCATGAGGTTGTAGTTTCTTTACTCAAATGTGAATTATGAGCTCCCTCTAGAGAAAAAGCCAAATTGTGAGTAGATAGAAAGATATTAAATTGTGTGAAATAACCATTATGTTGATTCACTTTATTTATTAAAATTTTATTTTACCTCGCGGCCGTGCAATTTGTATGGGTGATAAGCTAACTTACTAAGAGAGGAGAAACCAATCTATTCCCTCTGTTGTTTTTTTTTTTGTTACATTGGGAGCATCGAATGCTACAGGAGAGGGGGAAGAAGGATTCGAACCCGGGACGATCCCCAGGGAGGTTGAACTCATAACCATTAAATTAATCCTTTGTCCTAGTATAATGATTTGTTATCATTTACATGTTGCATATGAGAAAAAAAATATAAACAAATAATTAAGATGCATGGAGGGAGTATTTTTTATTATTTTTAGGAAAAATAACTTTCGTTTTGGTGATGAAGTAAGGAGGAGACGAGAGAGGTTGTGTAAAGAAGGGAAAGGAAAAATGTACATGCGGGAGATAATTTTTACACTCTTTTAATAATTTTTTCTCCTTTTTGTGAGATAAGCATTGTGAAACTCCGTAAATATCATAATTTGAAGTGTAAAAATCATTACCTAAAAAATACAAATCAAACAAAAATGGCAATCCAACGCAAATTTCTCGCTTGAAAATGGTGAGGACTACTCCGTCTTATTCTCCAACCAACCTAATAATTGATCTGTAATGAAATAAACCACTCTACAATCAAGAACAATACCGATAAACCAAATGTGAACACTTCTTAGGGAATTGCAAGAATTGAGGGTTAGCCTAGCAATTGGCCATGCTGCGTGCCATGCATCATAGAGCATACATCAAAGCTTTTTGCGGAAGTCAGCTGTCTATCCATGTTGGCAACTACTCAGCAACGTACGAGTCTCATTCCTCAAATTCACATTTTCTATAATCACGTGGACAAATCACCCCACACAAGGTCCAGATGTCGCAGTCATTATGCCCACCGTAACATAAAATGACAAAACTTATACAATCTGAAACTGAATGTCTCCAGGTCCCCATTGGCTCATGGCTACCCCCGTTACTGTGGAACAATAATATTTGTACGTGTCCTAACTCCCATGCCAACAGTTACAAAGACCTAACGCTGGGTCTACTTGCATCCAAACTTCGTTAACTCACCCGGCCTCCAATCTCCATAGGACCATAACGAAATGCTCTGTAAGCATAACGTAATGCTTATTAGGGCTTTGCCGGCCCCTCTTGCGCACCAAAAAAAAAAAAAAAAAACGTACTGCTTATTTATCCCCACAAGTTGGGCCATGAACTCCCCCACATGATAACCAGATTTTTGTAGTTTTCGTCGAGTTTAGTTAGTCAATACACCCTGCAATTTGATCCTATTTAAGTTTGGAGAGTCCATGATTTAATTTGTTTGATATTTTGGCCTATCTCTTTGACATATAACTCTTAGCTGCTAGCGAAATAGAACATTGAACTAGTGGACATATATAGTAGGCCGAACTCTAGTCCTGCTTGAATCTTGATGTTGATGTGAGCGTGTGGTTGTTTTTGACCCTAGTATAATTTAGGACAAGTTTGTTGTCCTCATAAAGAAAAACCAATATACTTATCTGCTAATTATTGTATGTCTTACAATTAATAGTGATTTGACTGTTCACGAAATATGGTATACTTATTCTAACCACCAAAATATTTTTTGTATGAGTTTCAAGAAAAATCAACATGATTAGTCACGGTGATGGGAGTTGATTTGGATGGCAATGAGGTCATCCTCTCACTAGTCACCAAACATAGTTATCTACTTGTATAATAGCTAGCAGCCATAATATTTGATTATGTTACAAAAAAAAAAAACCAATTAATTATAGAAAGACTCCTTCAATTTCATTCCAGTTATTCTCTTTTGTTCAAAATACCTTCGAAGAGAAATTTGAAAAATATGGAGAATTTAATGGGAAAGAGCTGGAAATATAATTGAACTATATATTTGCAAATGCAATGTATCATTTGGTTATTATTATAAACAATATATCAAGTTTATGTAATTGAGTTTAGATTATATTGACTATATATTAATTTCTAGCCACCTTATTGTACGTTTTGTGTACCCATTGAAAAATAAAGACAATATAAAAAATTGTTGTAACAAAAATGCATCACTGATCAAATTTCCTACTAACCTTATTAGGATTAAATAAATATATAAAAATGTTTATATGAAAATTCTAACATTGTTAGTTAATGAAGTTATCTTATGCTCTTACATAACTATTTTCTTGTCTAGTATTGTTATCTCATGTACTGTACGTTATCTCCTGTACTACTGTAACTCTTATCATGAGTTGTCAGTATGTCAGTATGTGTTTCATATCTAGACTAGGTACACAACTTGGTGTTTAGATTAGGTTATACCTCTTGGTTACTGTTGGTGTATAAATAGGTTGTATTCCTTTGATCATCAATCAATGCAATTCATTCTCTGCTAACTCTCTTATAAATATTAGGGTGGATTTTTTTATAAACAATGTTAGGGTGGATTATATTTAATCCTAATATGAAAATCCACCCTAATATTGAATTTCATACTCCGCCACTGTTTCAATAAGAAACTCCAATTCGCTACTGCTGGAGAGACATCAGATGTAATCTGTATTTGACTAGTAGATGCAATGACACAAAAAGTACAGCATGTAGGCAAGCTTCACTGTAGCATAGAAATGCATTTGTGCAAGGCTTGGGGTCATGGGGTACATCCGTACATGGCCTGATCAACTACTGATGGATAGATAAATATTGAAGCACATTTGTTATTGGTATCGCAGTGCCGTCTACTATTGTGGGGAATATTATATCACATTACCACCTTTTCTAGCTTCCAATGTCGGCGACTGAAATATATGAGTTCGAACAGAGTTTTGGAATATTGATAAATGATGATTTAGCCTAAGGATGACAGGGAAGTTTGCTAGCTAGCTAGGGCATGGGAGCGAACGACTATAGAATTCAAAGAGTTTTGTTGTACTGATTTTTGAACTTTGAGGAAGTTCGATCAAGCAAGTTCAAAGCTACTAGTATGGATTTCTGAAAGAAATAAAGCACCACGTTGACATTCGTTGTTCATGCACAGTTGAATCATGGATGAAGAAATTGTTAGTTTCTTCTAATAGAGGGATTTAGGTTTTGACCATATATTTTAAGCTTAAGTGTACACTTACTATGGTTTTTGAAAGTTAATTTTAATTTATTTTGTATTTGTATTAGCATGTTACATCGATTGTATTCCTTTAATTTTCCAAAATAATTGGGTAAAATGTTCATTGAGGAGAGCCATCTAGACATCAAGTGGTTATATGTTAGTCCAACTTAGACAAAAAATTGTCAAGTATAAAATTATATGGGTATACAACAATGTTTAAATTCTAGTTAGAGAACTTCGTGGCCTTTAAGATCATACCCAATTCGATTTTTCGATTAAAGGAAATGAAGAAAAAAATATATATTTAGGAAAAAGGAGAGGAGGGTAGACATCAAAACACAATAGTGTATAAAGATTTTTTTTTGTCTGAAATGTGTGCATTAAGTCGCTGATAAAAAATCAAACCTATTTACACAATAGTTTCTCATAATAACTTAAAAGTTATAAGGTGATCGGGAGTGTTGGCAAAAGGGAAATGTGGTTGTTTTAGATTGAATAGGTGGTCATATTATTAATTTTATTAAACAGCACCACAATGTTTTTAATGACTACCTCATTACTTAAAGGACTTCAGACTACATCTACCCAAATTCTACTAATTGTATAATGCAAGCGGCATATATGAAATAAGCAATATAATAAACCGCAAATATAACCACATTAAGTAAATAATTGAAAGAATCACAATGGAACGAATCACTACACAATTATTATTTCGGAAAATTAAATCACTAAACAGCATAGTGAAATAATGTATGTCACCATATGCCTAAATAATTGTACGATATCGACTTCGAGTATGTACAATGGCTTACCCGGCCTTAACTTGCTCTTCACTTAGAGAAAGAAGTTGGAGGGTAAACCCTTTGGGTACAATGGTTTGCTTGGCATTTGCTCTTCATAAAGGTAAGCTTAGAGCAAGCCCTTTATTTGCTTTTCACTGTACAAGCTGCCCCACTTTATTCTTTTTTTTAATATGGATATTGGGTGGGGATGGGGAGATTGGGACAACAAATGAGAAAAGGCCATGTGCTCCCTTGTTTGTATTTATTTTCATTTGAAGGATCAAATGAAAGGCAAACCCAAGATACTATTCCAGTACTCCTTTAACTTGCTCTTCCCGTAAAAAATTAACCCCTCATATTTCCCATTGTACATGCTCTTAGACTTGTAATGTCACAATGGAAACAACCCAAGGATCAAGGTTGGCCTAATGGTTGGGAACTCAACCTGTCTGGGGGTTGTCCCAGGTTCGAATCCTTATATCTCCCTCCCATGGAGCAACTAATGTACCAAAAAAAAAAAAAAAAAAAAAACAATGGAAACAACCCGAGTCCACAATCTCGCTCGCAAGGCCTTGCTGCCTCGCCATAATTAATCCAACCGCTACCCCGTTGGCTTCAATGATTATTGGCTCCCACCTGCTAGTCTGCTACGTAATTGCTGAAGAGCAGCTTTAGCAACTTGACCTTCATCTCCTCTGATAATGGACATTCAACATACGATATAGTAGTTATTATTGGTATCTTTGTTTCATTTTGTTACAATCATTATACATAAAATACAGCAGAAAAGCATACGGAGTGCATCTCAATTCTCACGTGATCATAAAAAGCCAAAAAAACATAAGTGAGCTTCAGAGCGAAGCCAAAAGAAGCTGTTAGCAATTTGCAAGCCGTTGGATTTGGTAGGCCCCTTGAGATGTTGCCAAGAAAGAGAAGTATTAAAAATTTCTTACGTACGATCATACGATTGTATATACATGACTAGTTGTCTAATTCTATCATATACATACACAATGTTTTGTGAGAGAGGATTGTAAGATTATTTCGTGGAGGGATCAAATTGAAAGATCCGGGAAGCGCACATGGCATAACCTAATTGCAAACAAAGCAGAATATTCTTCATGTCATGGGAAGTCTTAAAAGGGAATGAACTAAACTACCAATGAGCTAAGGCTTAACGGATAACCCCAACACAAGGAATGGGGAGGTAGCAACATTGTCAATGTTTTCTTGCATCATTCAGGGGAGTAGCATCTGGAATTCTAGACTATCAATCTACCATATAGTTAATTCATTAGTGGTCGATCAATATGTATAATAAAATTACGTGATCAATATGTACGATTCTTGATTGATTATACTAAGTTTCTAAGGTACGGGCAATGCATGTTGGTTTCCATCACTGAGACCAACGATTATCAAGATGCTAGTCCATAATGATTCTTCTTGAGTGCGTCCCCTTTCTTATTGCTTAAGCATAATGAAGACACGTATAACATTTTATCTATACATCTTAAGGTCATTGAGGTTAATTGTTTATTTGCTTGTTGGGATGGGTTTGTATATAAGAGCAAAGGGTAATCCATGATTAGCTCCGTGATATACGAAGCTGCTGCCACGTTTTTGCTCTATGGTGATTGAAATGTGAACTCCAATGAACAGTAGTAGATTCTCAAATGATTATATTTCATTTAAGATATTTACCACACTTTGTCCCAACTCCCAAATTATGTCCAACTTTAAACATATGATTATGATCCGTTCAACAAAGTTATATGTCCAAGTGGTTAGTATAAAAACAAAATGGTGGATAGAAGATGAGACGACATAAAATAGGATACAAGATCATGAACACTATGTTAGTGTGACATAGGAGAAAAGATCCTCTATCCTAATTAGTGTCTCATTTTATGTCCCACTAATTTCAAATGTTGCCACATCAACTTTCTATATATGTCAAAAATCAACTACATGAAGATAAATGATTATCTAATGTGTTTATGTGATAGATTACTAAGTGGTGAAACATGTAATTTTAATTGTAAATTAAGTCACCATAAAATTAATTAAGGAATAGCTCATAAGATGCACCAAGATACTCACTAGGTCTTGATCGGTTAAAAGCGCGATTACCTATTTGACATGTATGATCATACATTTTGACCTTTTGAAGTTGTTTACCTTTCTTCTTCAATTTTTACACTAAACTTTGAATTTATGTCATTATTAAAAATTGTGTTTCTTTACCACTGTTTAAAACTCTATAATATCTTTAGGTGAACCATAATCATTATAAGCAAATCCATTGGTGAATAATATCTTCCTTCTCCCCCTTTTCAGATCAATCTTATTCTCCCTCAATCTTCCCTCAAGATAATAACCTCCATTAATAAGTGTAAGGACTATCACTCTCTTTTCATTCATGTAGATACGAATGCTAAAGTACTTGCAGCTTCTAGTGACCAGGTCCATTGGCTTCTCTTCAACGCAGCCTTGTCGTTCACCTTCACTAGTCCGATATTTTGTTATGTTGTTTTAAATGCATTTTTTGCGGTATCTTCGTGGTACATATCTCCTTATTTTTTTGGTTTTTTCTTTTTAAAAGAGAGGGCTCTATAAAATATCTCATTGTTGATCAAGGACTAGATTTATTTCTTGGTTTCTGAAATAAATGTTCTTGACTTGTGATCGTATAATTTAGTTTATGCTCATGTAAATGCACCAGATGTTAATCAAAGAGATGGAAACAAAACATTTAATTGTGCTAAACTAGGTTATGCGGCAAATATATTTAGGTATACTTGAGAGCACATAGCTAGTCTCGAGTATAACTTAAGTATTTTTTTATAAGACAATTATTAGTTTTTTGTGTACAGTCTACAGAAATAATGTATGTTTTTTAAATTGAAATATACAAAAAGTTTACTGTATGATACATAGAAATTATCAAAGTTACAGACCAAATATATTATAGATATATAAAAGTACACTAGAGGATACGTACCCTCGAGCGTATGTAATAGTTCTATAAATGAGTACGTATTCTCGAGTGTATGCAATAGAACCTGAACTGATATTAATAATGCACCATGAGTTTAGCTCACTTCATAAGTATAGGTCATTTTAAATAAGTCCATTGGATAGATTAGATGTGTCTAACATACTCTCTTCCCGTCTCCTTAATGACTACCCAGAAAAAAATTTCTTCCAGAAAATCAAACATTGGATGAAAAGTCATATATTTAGTCATTAGCCTTAATTAGGCGATGATAGCTGGCCAAATCTCGTTGTATAAATAGGTTGATATCGACAGTAACAAAGTACAAATATTAATAAGTCGGTACTCTTTTAAGAAATTTTCAGCATGCACACATCACAAGTACCCTAGTCGTTGGCTTTGTTTAATCAAAATATGACTTTTGAAGCCGCCCTCTCTTCGATCATATGTCTCCCAATGATGATTCATGATCTACATATGCATCATATTGGCAGCTATGTATTTTGCCCCAGTAAAGCATTTCGAAACAATGCATATAATGTAGATTCTGTCTTTCTTTTTTGGTTGAAATTCGTTAATTTGAAATATATTGAACTGAATAAAATTGTACTAAGTGAAATAAATTGAGAGGAGCTGAAATAAGTATCTCTAGTCTAAACTAAAATTAAATGGAGATGAAGTGAAAGTGCATAATAGAAGGTTTGTTGACGGTATCCCTAAAAACCTAGGTGTTATTACCATCAACAGAATTGTTGACGGTATCCCCAAAAACCGCTTTCTTTGTTAATAGTGTTTTAATCAATTAATAAAGATCACCATGTTTATGGCGATCATAGTTTCCTCTTTTATGTTAATCATGTAGGGGTTTGTATATGTGTCCCCTGATGTTCATTATGCAGAGTTGTGTTTGTATGTAGATCGAGCTTTGTAGGTACCATGTTATAAATTAGTGCACGTTTCTTTAGGTCCGTTGGTTCGCTGAGTTTCTGTTCCGATTTGATAATCTTATCCACAATCTAATGATTCAAATTATTATCTTCCTCTTCAAACTGCGATCGATGATGAATCAATTAGGGACCTTTCTTTTCGATTATGAAGAAACAAACACAAACTTAACTGATGATTTGTGGAAACGTTAGATCTCCCTTTCAAAAATCTAAGGCTTTTGGAGAATTTTTTTTTTTTGTTTTCGCTAGTGTTATGACGAATAATTAATAGATACATTTTCTTTTTTAACAAAAAAAGTTAAAACGGACTATTGATCCAATAGAATCAAATTAGTATGGTATGCGTTACTTCGGTAATTAAGTGAATTTGTTCTAGCGACTGCAATGTTACAGATCAGAGAATCAGAGATTCATTGTATATATGCTCCTCAACCAGTCCTGTTATGTGCAGGCAAGGATAAGACTCTACGGAAAATAAAAGAAGGTCATAAGGAATACTACATAAACGTTCTTGACAAATTGACAACAACTGTAATACAACAATGGATTGGTCACGAAGGCAGTCTTGCATGGTCGTATATGGTTATTTTTAGTAAACTAAAAAGTCAGAAAAAGGTTTAATTTTCAGTTACGTACGTTTTCATCTTGATATAGATCAAGATTTTTATCAGATATGGACCATGTGATTTCTTGCCGATTACCGGCTATATTGGTTATATTTGTAGTTAATTGGAGCATTATTGCATAATCTGTTTTGCGAGTTTGCCAGTTTTCTCCCACTAGGAGTTCCATGATATAGGCTAACCTAAGCGCGCTTGGCTGATGCATTGTATAACTTTTTTTCCACGTTTAGCATTTGGATTTAATTATGTTACGTTGTGCTTTCCACAATTAATCTACCCCATTTGAAAGAATTATTAAATATCTACGTAGGAGTCGATCATTTCTTGGTGATCTGTTAGTCTCGTATGAATGTGTCTTAGGACCAAAGAAAAAATAAAAAGAAAAAACGATGTGCACTTTGCAAATTTAGACAACCAAAAGTGAGGTATAAACGAATAAAAGGGTTGATCGATTAGGCATCCTTGGCATGGGCATGCACTCAAAAGAGTCAAATTGATAACATACACACCAAAAGTTTGTTAGAGACTACTTCTAAGTTCCAAAGGCGTGTTTAGTCATACCTTTTGAATTATAGTATACTGCAACTCTACAAGTGTTGTAGTACATTGTTTATCAACTTTAGGACCTCATATAAGGATTGTTAACTGCCGTAAGGGAAGAATAAGGGCATACCTTATTTCTCATAATAAGGGTTTGAAATTACACAAATTATGAGGTCCAAGTCACAAGGTAATTCTTACCATTAGCTTCTCTTACCTAGTTGATAAGTTCATTAAGTAATGCTAAATATATACTTCTAACATAAAACACAGTACAATGAAATGAAAACAATTTTACTAGAGGAAGAGGGGTAAAAAACCAAGAACCTAGCTAAAATTTAGTACTAACAGTATTGGATAACAAGTTAGCGGTAGTGCTAGACTGCTAGGGCATTAAAACACAAAGATTCCTTAGCTCAGCACAGCTTGAAGATTCTACCCAGCCTGTAGTAGAGTGAACTACAGATTGCCCAGTGTTTAAGGTTTCAGGAGCAGGTATTCTTATTTGTAAATGGAGATTATGATCTGGGCAATTATATGGTATTGTCAGCGTAAGGTCTAGAAATCTTTGTATATTCGTACACTAATGACCTTTTCCACTGTGTAATGGTCTGTCTAACTCTTTTTCTATTATCTGTGTTTTAGCCTGGAAGGTTGGAAGAAACTATAAAGCTTGCTTAGTCTTAGGTCTAAGATTAAGCATCAAAAAGGTTACCATATCGGGATGGATCGGATAATGTTCATTATCCAATGACACGACAGATAGTTGACCCTTTGTCTCTTTGTACCTCTTTAACCTTTACATATGAAACTCTACTGAGGACAAGAAATAATACGCTTTGTCAAAAGAAAATCTGATTATTTAATTTATATTTGACCTTATTTTTAATTTTGCTCATTTGTTTGATACAATAAAAAAGACTTATAAAATTGAATATAAAAATATACCTAAAAAATATATTAGTTTTTTTTCTAAATAAACAATAGCTTATGTATATCATACTCTTGAGATGAAGTGAAGATTTCAAAGTTGGCCCTCTTGCACTAATTGAGTAGATGAGTTTACCATATTGTAGATTGATAATTACTTTAGTTTTTAATTTTATTCCGGGAAATAGATCCATTGAATTCTTTCTGTATTTCTTTTTGTGGTGTTCTATTGTTTTTTTATGTTGTTTTTAGGTAAATGAAATGACATGTGAAATCATAATTTTACTCTTTTTCAATTTTTGTATCTACTTTGCAACAATCACCCGTCAATCTGTCACCATCCATACGGACCATAAACTGCTCATCCACACTCTCTAGAACTTGTGTCAAAAACAAATGTAAAATATTCAATAGGAATGAAAAAGTAACATACGGAGTACTCCGTATATAACTAGTTGATGTTGTTTTATTAATTTTTTTTACAAATTTGTTCTAGTTTATCTTCGCATAGGTGATTTTAGATAAAAGTTTTAGTAGGGTCCCAAGACTATATTTCTTTCACTAATTGAGAAAGTAGGCACGTATTAGTTGTATACTACTCCGTAGCAATTATTACTTGATTATCTATTCGGACGCGTTTATCCCTCCCGTACCCTTCAACCAAAAACGGAAAAGTAATTTTTTCAAAGAAGAAACACGTAAATGGAGAGGCTTGTACTCCGTAAGAGATAAGCCAATAATTTTTACGGAGAATGCATGCATGAGCATGACTACATAGATCTCTGTTTAGTTAGAGTAACGGTTTTAGTACTACCATACCTCTTTTTCTCATTAATTTGAGGAGAATAAAGACAAAGGGAGTAATCCATGAGTCAGGTCATGGAAGTGGTCCTTTCACCAAACTTTATCCTATGAATGGGTGTAGATTCATGCATTCTAATGTGGGAGGAAAAAGACTTCGGAGGATTGTAACAGCATATACATCTCTCAGCCTTCTAGTACCTGAAATAAATGAAAAGTATCCGAAAAGAACCCAAATTATAGCATTACAACACTGAAATATTGCCACATCTTAAGTTCAATGCTTCTTGGTGAGCTCTTCTATTTGCATCACTAGTAAGGGGCCTTATCTCTTACTAGTAGTGAGCTGTTATTTTTGTTGCACTGTTGGATTTATACTTAAGGACCATTTCTTCGTTAATTTGCGTGATGGATGACGATTAACTTTGAAAAACTTTACAGCTTAAAAGTTAGTACTATTATGCGGTCCTAACTTCTCACTACTGTACAAAGAAAACTGCCTAACTACTAAGTTGCTAGAATACAAAATACACAAATAAGGCCATACTTAGCTCATTCTAAGAAAGATAACTTTTTATTATAAAAATAGACGGTCTCTTCTAATAATTTGTGAAATAAAAATGTTATATTTTGGTTTGAAGGGAGCGTATAAAGTAAGAGATAAAGATCAAAACCCCAATAATATCGAAGTTACATGGCATAATCCTAAATTCTAATAGCATATCTTGAATTGACACAAAAGAATTCATCTGATTTATACATCCAATTCGGACCAAGTTCGAGTTGGAGAGATCATAATGAAAACTCTCCCACTTTTAACATAACAAACCCTTATATGTTGATCCAAATGCGTAGAGATTCAAAATACAAAAAAAAATTACTTACAATATGAAATAGTAAAACTATCAAACACTAACAAGACGCACACAAAAGTATGGAACAAGGCACAAGATCTTTAAGAAGAGCTGAAAAAATGTCAGAAAACTAGCAGTGAATCAGTGAATCACTTACCTGAAACCATTATTGAACCAATCTTCATACATCCAATCTAATAAAACAAATTAGTTAAGATACTACGGTGTTAAAGACCAAATCAATGTATAGAATAACAAAGAGATAAAACAGTTGATATATTGTATGCTAAGTATATTATAATACAGAAGATATTGTTCACCAATGCCCCCCCAATTGCTGTAAATTCTATACATTCTTGAGACTAATACAGCTTCTTTAATCATTAATACTACATATTTAAGTGGAAATGAAAATTCAATCCTTTTTTTTTTTTTTTTTGTCAATGATCTCCTAATTCTTCCCCTAAGGTCTCCTCTTCTGCTTGTGTTCCTACATCTATATCCTGAATAATTTGATCCTTCAATAATTCCACAGGTTCTCCAAATCTACCGGTCCACCGGACGTCGACGGGCCGTCAGGATCGTCGAACCTCCGAGCCATGTCGTAATTGGAGACGACGGACGAGATTTCAGCATTCATGTCACTGCTTAGACAAGTCTCCTGCGAAGCACTGTAATTGACCACCTCTGTTTTCATGCCCTGTTTCATCTCTGACCCATGGTTCTCAAGAATAGCCCTTAGAATATGGTCCTGTGACATAAGGTAATTCCCAGGGAAATGGCCTGTTTGAGCAGGGTAATAAGGATTGCCAGCCCCAATCCTAGGGAGGTAACTTTCGCCGCTACTCGAAGCAATTGAATGGAACTGATTGTTGTTGATGAACCCATCAAAGGAGGTTTGATCAGTGTTGTTGTAATGGCTTGTTTGGGCAGCAGAAGTATCCATGGGGTTGGAGAAGCAGGACACGTGATGAGTTGCACCATTCTTGGTATTGTAAGGTGATGATTCCATCAATGGTGGCAAATTACCGGACGGGCTAAACTCGGTCGCAAACGACTCCGGTCTCATCAACCCCGGGAAAGGGAGCTTCTTTCCTGCTGCATTCTTTTGGAACACCCTACAGATCACCCATTCATTCTGCTACACATAAGAAAACATCATATTAGCAATAGAACAGGGGAAAGAAACAGAGGAAAACAGGGGAAATTCAGGGGATTGGGAATTATTACAAGAAAAGCAAATAAAATTAGCTATCAGAGTATCAGCTATGACAATGAGTTCTTACTTTTGCAGATGTAGGAAGGTTTTGTAGTGAAGTCTTCCCCTCAAGTCTGTACTCATGCATGACCCAATTCGACTTCTCGCCTTTCGGAGCTCGGCCTTTGTAGAACACCAAGGTCTTCTTCATGCCAACAAGGGATTTCCCCTTGAAGATTTCCTTGTCTTTTCCTGTTGCTTTCCAATATCCTGCCTCAGTAGCCCTATTTGTTCTTAACCCTGTTGGGTATTTCCTGTCCCTTACACAGAAGAAGTACCACTCCTTTTCTCCCATTTTCGCCCGCCCTATAGTCGAAATCATAACATATAACACCATATCATTAGCAAAACAATCTAAAGCAAAAGAAATTCTATCGAAGCGAACGAAAAGAATTCATTCATACAAGCAAAGTAACAAAACTTACTAGGCAATTCCCATGGCTCACACTTGTTCAAATCAACCTCACCAATCGCCCTAGCCGCGAAGTTGGTGTCAACAACCTTGGGTGCTAGGTAGTGAGTGATCAACTCCTCGTCGGTCGGGTGAAATCGGAACCCTGGTGGTAAGTCCATAGGGTCTTGATCACCAACAAAAACAGCCATGTTTTCCATTTGTGTGTTTCTCTACAAATACTACTAGACAAAGAACTCCTAAGTTTCCTTTTAAACGTAAGCACCTCTTTTTTCAACAACTAGGCTAGTATTTGATCAACCAACCACCCCACCCTACAATTTCCAATACACAGCTATACTTGGAAATAAATTTCAACACCAAATTAAGGGGGGTGCCTAGGAATTGTGAATTCTTACAATTGGGTAGTTACTAATGGAGAAATTCTATGTTGTAGTGTTATTTACAACACAGGCGAGAAGAGATTCAAGGTGCTTTTAAGGAAGGTGAGTTGAGGAGAAGAAGTAGAACAAAGATGAGAGAAATTATTTTTTTGGGGCTAAAGATATTGAAATGGTGTAATGAAAATTTCGCATAAATGGGTAGCAAACGTCCCTAAATACTGGTGGTCTTGGAAGGAAGAGACGTGGTACGCAAGGAAACCATGGCACTTGAGATTACGGATTTAACCCATTTTCTATCTCTTATTCTTATATTTCTTTAATTTTTTCAGGAAAATTATTAAGATTAATACTATAATTTTTTTCGACATTTTGATTGTTACTAATATTATTATTGTTATAATATAGTTGTTGTTTTAATATAATTGTTGCTGTTACTAATAAATTCAGCCATTTGTGAAATCTGAGTATCTGACGAAAGCCAACTCAGCAAAGGAAATTCCCAGGGAGTACAAATAAAAAATCACCTAAATTTGACTTTAGTGCCCTTCCATGATTAAATAATAACTAATGAATTAAATATGATTAAGTTGGCGAATAAAATAGCAATGTTAACATCAGATTGAACCAGGACAAAAGGGAGGGGGCTTTTCAAGCACTTTTATTGGTTGTTTTGGTCTGTACAGTATTGCCAGTATCATCCAAAATTCTACCCATCAAAGTAGGATAATTCCAAAGAAAGGCCTCAGTCTGAGCTATAAAAAAATAAAAGAAAAGAATAAGAAAAACCCATAAAAAAAACCCACAAAAAAATATATTCTCAATGAAGCTTCGATGCCTTTTTTGGTTAAAGTTTTATGTTTAATTAGCTTTATTCAAAGCTGAATTGACCAACATAGCCCTCCAAGTGTCTTCTTGTAGTAATAGTAGTACACAAATGAAAAGTTTCGCATGTCACTGTGCTTTCAAGCTGCTAGTGTTGATATATGACTGTTTAGCAGCACGCTAAGATTGGGACCAAGTCCTCGGATTCACTGTTTTCTTTAATCTTTCTCTTATTTCTTTTTTTGTAATCAAAATACTAATTTAATAAAAAGAACGAAAAAATTATCTGCGGATAAGATCATCAATTTGACAGTCATATGTTGAAACTTTGACGATGCTTAATAATAAATTCATGACCTCAAACCATTTGGGGTTAAGGTTTTCTTGTTGTTGTAACAAAAACGTTATACGAGTATGAAACTATGGTCATATCTTGGAGAGAATAGAAAACAAAAGAACTAGCTCAAGTGCTTAGTGCTTTATGAGGTTGGGGGTTTGATTATTATTAACGACTTTATGCGGACATTTCAAACCCAAAAAAAAAAAAAAAATTAGATAGTTCGAAGTTTTTATTTAAAAGTTTTGCGAGGAGAATTTCCTATAAGATATCATCACATATCATCAGTAAATAATAATGTCTTACATTAAGTTAAAAGTAAGTCTATGTTTGGCAAAACATATTAATAAGGTAGCTGAAAACTCATAAGTTACTTGATTATGTAGCTAAAATTTGACACCTGATAAGGTAACTGATTTTGAGGAAGTGTTTGATGCAATTTGTTAAACAAGTACTCCGTAACTGATAGGAGTATTTCACAAAATGACATAAAAGACATGCTTATATTTAAAAATAATATATAGGATTTAATAGGTAGGCTTGTTATTTGGTAAATAGTCATGGGGTAAAAATGGAATAGATTTATAACCAGTACTTTATATTTATTTTATAAGCTAATTGGGTTAGCTTATTTTGATAAGCTGGAAAAGATATAAGTTATTAAGAGCATGTACTTACCAAACAATTTTGGTTTTGGTAAACAAGCCTTCTTCAGTCAAATAAGTCAATATTAATTACTAGCTTATAACCTACAAGAAATGGCGTGCCAAACATAGCCTAAGCCTAGTTACAAAATGAGTTGAATTGGCAAATGTTTATTAGAACTTAAAAAAGAAATTTAAGACAAAAAAGACCATTTTAAAATGATCATATTTGACCCTCTTCTATATATTAATACAATTCTATAAAAGACCTAATGTGACATAATAATACTACTTTTCTAAAACAAATGCTTATTTCAATGTTCCTTATATAACTTATGAATGTTAATAGAGCTAAATGTTTTTTCACTTTAGTGAATTAGAGGAAAATAACATTTTTTGGTAAAATAAGGCAAAAAGTCAAATAATTAAAATATAATGAAGTAGTCAATATTTTAGAATAATTACATGAGATTTCTTTCAATACTCTTTTCAATATGTATAGAAAATATTTACTATTTTATTAACAAAACTTTGTTTTTTTATCTTATATAATAATATTCTCGTACATATATACACAACCCCTACACTAGACTAACAATATTGCAGCTTGCAATTACCACATAAGTGAGATATATAATAAAATTGAGCAACACATGATGATCGAGAGTTACTCCAATGATCAAGTTACATAATTCTTATAGTTTGGACGTGAGTATTTCGATCTATAAAACTAATTTTCTACATTTTATTTTTTTGCTTTTCTTTTCGATCTTAAAAGCTGTTTGGCTCAACTAGGCCATCTAACTTTTTTTTTTTGAAATAACTAGGCCATCTAACTTGGTCATGCTACAAACATTATTTCTCCAAATGATTGAGCTAGTCCATGTAAGTGTTGATTGAATCAAGTAATAGTTTCTAGCAACTCAGTTGGTTGAACAAGCGAAAATAACTCATTAGTCTTTGTTTAATTGTAATTGTACGTGTGTAATTAAACTTGCTATAACCTAAAACACTTACATCAACTGGTAAGGTGTTGTTCCAACTTAATCAGTGTCTTAGGTTCAAGATCCAAGGAATACAACAATATTCAAACTCATAGGGAGAGTTTTGCCGTCCTAATAGTCCTACCCGACTCGAATTTGGATTAAATTGGATGATGAAACAAACAAAAAAATTGTTAGCTATACTATGACTCTTGGTCATTACTTTTTTTTTGTTGTTTGGTTTTTCTTGATCCGGTAGATTATTTTTCCCAAATAATGACTATAGGTAATTTGTGGACTCTTAATTATGTAGTTTTTTGTACATTAACATTAACATCCTAAATCCATCTAAAGATATGTAAATGTATTTGGAAAGGTGGGGCATATGTGGCATTATTAAATAGAGGTGATGTGGTGGGACATATGTGGCTAATTTATTTAAATAGATGTGATGTAGCGTCCCATGTGGCAGCTTCTTGGCATTGTAACGTCTTTTAATAGTATTAGTACAGATTATTCGTGCAATACACAAAGCTCATTTTTCACTCATTCAGCCATTTGACAATGATCAAATTCTATATATTTTTTCAATCACATTATGACTGTTTTTCTGAACTCATTATGACTTGGTGTTAGCGCGATAAGCATGTGATGTATTTAAAGATTATAATATTGTCCAAAGTACATAAATTTATGATAATTTATATTTTAAAGGCGCCATAAATTAAAAGCCATAAATTTAATGCTTCAACCTAACTTCGGCTAAGCCAGCGATATTTTTCTTCATAAATGAAATGCAAATCAAGGAGGTCTTGATTGATTCATATCACGGTTTTTTTTTTTGTTTTCCTCATTCGGTTTGGTCCGGATTCGAGCTGGTCAGGATCACCAGGGCTTTATCCCTATGAGTTTTAACACTGCTGCATTTCCAGGGTCTCGAACATGAGACCTATGGTCAAGTAACCCCTTACCAATTGATCTGGTTGATTGATTCATTACTCGCGGGTTTGGTGACAATATCTTCAATGAATATTAGCTATTTGATATAATATGATACATGAATTAGCTTATTTAAAAATTTTAGCCGCCTTAAAATTTCAGCTTACAACAACCTTTTCAGTTTTAATATATCTTTTTTATTCAGTTTTGTTAAACATACCGCTATACCTCAAGATTTTAGTCATGTAGTGAATGTCTAAATTCATATAATTTTCATGAGGGAAGGGAGGTTGGGGAGAGGGACGGTTGTAGAAGGCCAGATTTGATATGATGTTTTCAGCTTGGATGCGTTCCCCACACATTGACCCAATATAATGGAGCAAAAAAATTGAAGAGGAACATAGCAAGACCATTACCAAATAAGGAAAGGCGTCTAAGACCATTCCTCATAACAACAGCATGCTATGATGAATTCTCCCCCTACAAATTTTCTACCAGCGTGTGGTTGCAAACTGTAAAGAGTGGCATTTGTTATCTTCTTTTGGCTCCCAGCATGATTGATTGGACGAA
Organism: Corrigiola litoralis; assembly: GCA_901111285.1. Taxonomy (NCBI): domain Eukaryota; kingdom Viridiplantae; phylum Streptophyta; class Magnoliopsida; order Caryophyllales; family Caryophyllaceae; genus Corrigiola; species Corrigiola litoralis. The sequence goes on from CAAKMY010042220.1 coordinate 20,330, forward strand.
TGATGATTCACTATATAGAATGCATGAAACAAAAACTGTACGTTGTTTTGTGGATGACACCCTTTCTGGACAAGAAGAGCAGGCTTTCTTTTGACAATAGTGTGCATTTTATCTTAGCCGAGTATGTGCATGTTACATACGGATTCACAGCAGAAGTTTCGTTATAGGAAGACATTGGGAGGAAGGAAAAGGTTAAAATGGCAAAGGCATCTCATGGAAAGCTAACATATGATGCCAATTTTATGGAGTGGCCTTTCCATTTATATCAAAGATTGGATAAGCTTTGGCTCAATGATTTAGTTAGGACATTCTAGTTTTACCGGCCTTATGATGTTAAGTCATTGAATGCTCAAGGAAGAAAGAAGTGGGAACAGAGTTACATGAGGATATGGCCGATTCATATCTACTAATGCAAATCCATGTCACTTATTTCTGTTGTATAGTAAGATGTCGTATTAGACTTCACGCGACTATAGATCACAAAATGGTCTTAACCAACCTATTAATCTCTTCCCCGTCTTGCCAGTTTCTACCCTTGGACTATAATTAGCTAACAGGAGCCTTTTTTTTTTTGGTTTGGCAATGGAAACAAGAGCTTTTGGAGTTGATAGTAAGATCAACATCATGCCTTCTGTTGATGTGTTATTTGTGAATTGCTTTGGCATAAATTGTACATTTGAGTTGTTCATGTTTTTTAGAGATTTATAATTTACATAAAAACTTGTATAACATTGCTATTATAAAGGAGCATGGTAAGCCCAGTGATTAGGGCTCAGCCTGCCCAAAAATTGTTCAAGATTTGAATCTTCACATACATAATCATATGATCCTCTCCCTTCCTCAAACATAAGATTTTTTTTTTTAGACAAAAAAATTATAAGATTTTGGTCGAACAATAACCACAAGAATAACAACAATAATGTTGCCCAATATTCTATCATGTAGAGAGTGATTATTTTGACTCTCTAGGCTTCCAGTTTTGTAAAACAGGACAAAGTGACAAACCATACAAAAATTTCAAGTTATCAATTCGTAATTTACAATATTACAATCATGTATAGTCAACCCTTGATTTATCCAAAGATGACAGATAAAGAAGAAGTATTCCAATACGGAGTATCTTATGTCTCTACATCTTTTCGTACAAGACTTGATCCAATTTATCTTGATCTTCTCAAACAAAATTTAACAATATTGCTAATTGTAGTAAATACTCGTATTAAAACTATAGTCCACTAAAAACAGATCCCATTAATTTTTTTCAGTTTTGAACCTATCAACTCATCTGATAGTACACGATGGTCATCGTGTAATCGCATTCTTCGCACATGCAATGCAAGTAATACAATTGTGAAAAATTAGAAATATTTGTATTGTCTGTTTTTCGTATAAATATGTCTCTTCGTCTCGAGCAGGACTTATGCATAGGCCGGCAATCATAGGCATCATAGCCAAACTCATTTGGCTAATATAGTCAAGCAGTTGATGTAGTTATTTCCCTCTTTCAAGTCAAGGAGTTTCCTAGTCACTATTCACTACTCCCAGATGTAAGGCACTTCAAGTAAATGTGAAATATGTATTATACAAGTCAAGTTATGATATTGGCTATTCTCTTCCTCATAGAGAGAATTATAAGACATTTTTTCATAAATTATGAAAGGACCAGTCCATAAATCCTATGAATGCCTGTAAGGCGCACCTATACATTGATATTACAAATATTAGGTTAGGTGTGAGTTAGATATTCCACATCACAAGATAGATGTGATCAGGATTGAGCAAAGTTGGTATAATTGTTGGGTGTTCAACCTATTCGAATGTTCACACCCCATCCCTTACGGGACAAGATGCTCCACTATACCAAAAATAATAAAACATCGTAAGATAAAAGTGGATGGTTATGATTTACAGTGAACTTCGTCTCATAAGAGCAATGGTTTTAGGATGGAATCTCACGAGGCATATGGACTTGGGTATTTGCTCCCTCCTAGGTGTATGTCTCCACAATAATACGAGACAATCTTTTTATTTTTAAGTTAAAAATTAGATTTTTTGTGGTCACTTTTTGAGTTAAAGTAATCACTTTTACTACAATGTTAATAAATAATGACTTTAACATATTGTAACTAGGTCTAACTTTAAGTGAAAATTATACCGTCTCTTTTGATAATTTGTGGTACCAAAGTCAATGGTTCATCTTGGGCATGGACATAAAGAGTACGAAAGGTGGGTTATTGACAAAGTTTGGGCCTAATGGCGGTAAGATGATAAATCACAATGATTAAGAAGGTCGATGGTACATTAATACGCACAAGGTTCATCTTAGAAGATAATGGTGAATATTAGGGCCTTATGAGTAGTGTGAATAAAGACTTCTTGGAGTTGGGTTGCGAGTGTTGTTGATAGTCCTTTAGAAGGTGGTGTTAATGCACATATCACATGAGGGGAAGTTTTTATTATACATGTGTGAGTAAGATATCCCACAATCTTAAGATGTAAGTGTATGATTATTTATTTTTATCAAAATATGAGTTACTATTCATGTCGCCTATTGGTTTTAATTAGGATGGAACCTAAATAGCTTTGGGAACTTGGGTGATGGGTTGGTGTTTACTCCTTGGTGTATGTCTCGCAAACAATCGAAAATTTAAAAGCTTGATTGAAAGTGTGTTTGGGAAGAAAAATGAAAAGAAAGGAAAACAATGAAAGGGATCAAGTATAAAAGAGAGAAAGGACTACGACATTTGAATAAGAAGGGAAAGGGAGGGAAGGAGGATCCGAGAGTACCTAAAATCACAAGACAGACTCCCTTCCTAGTGCCTTCAATTTATTTGGGACGGTATATGTTCATGGAGAAGGGTAAACAAATTCTCTCAACTTGTTCCCTTATCGTCCCCTTCTCTACCCTAACTCCATTTCCTAACAAAACAATGAATTATTGGTCCTTTATACTCCCTTCCTTTCTCTTCCTCCATTTCCCTTATCCAAACAAGCTATTATAGTCTAATAATAACCCTTGAAGGATAACATAAACAAGAAGGGCAATCAAGATATATTTTATTACAAAACTGGACCTTCTAAAGGGTATCTGGTGTTAAGCCTTTAATATTCATACATACCAAAACTTTGCCTTTTTAATTAATTATTAATTGACATAAACAAAAGGTTTTTTTGTTAATGGTTTATAATTAGGTAAGAAGTAGTTGGAGGTGTTGATGGAGACAAGAGGGAAACTTCAACATTGTACTCAATAAGAATCAAATCGGGAAATCCTTCGTCAAAGGAGGGAGAACAATCACTTCTTTTATCCTTGATTTTGTTGTCAAATGACCCGAAAGTACACCCTAAAATAAAATATAAAGTAAAATAAATAATGGGACGGAGAGAGTATATGATAAGCATCTCAGTTGCATGATTGGTAATTGATATAAGAATTATATCTTTTCACTAATTACATAACTTATACATTTTACTTAAACATGTAAATATGTAACTAAAATAAAAGGAACATGTGACTATTCATGATAATGAGCTTCTTCAGTTTCACAATTGTTATAGTAAACATCCTAACTGGTATTAGAATAGTATTGTAGGTATTGTAGAGACTTTGAATTCATGACTTACATAATTCAGAGTTATACATTTCACTTAGACATGTGTAATAGTGCAAATTATATAAGATAACTCAAAAAGTCATAAATAAAACATGCACACCAACGTGATTATTAAGTTTCCTCAATTTAGGAAAGATTGTAGTATGTAGTTGAATACAATAGTATTGTAAAAACTTTTCAAACACCCGTTAAACCAATTAATTTCTTACTTTTCACTTAGTCATCATATGATTGTGTAAATGTAAGATAATCCGATCATGCTTCTTTTTTTTTATGCATGTTAATGTTTAAGCTTTCTAAGTTTGTAATTATGTTTTATCTCTTCTTTTTATTTATTGGTTTTACAACAGCATTGCCCACAAAATACATACATTTTTTTCCACGTACTTTGAGCTTGCAAAGTACTGATTCCAATTAAAGAAAAAAAGACTTTCGTTTTCAGGAAATTAAACGAACCACGCGATACGTGCCAATTATCTATTTGCTTGACATCTTCTAGGTATTTCAACCGTCTAGGATCCGTGCCTAATTCATCACATACACCATATCATGCTTGATTTAGAGATCCACATAAAAGTCGGATTAGTCAACTTTTCATACATGCCACATAATAAAACGGAACTTAGAAGTGCCGTCGCAGCTAATTACTAGCATGTAGCCCTCTCATACTTCTACGTGTCTAGGTACTACGCCAAGATGACTCTTTTCTTTGAAGAAACTTATATATTACTAGTAGTTTAATCAATCTTTTAGCTCGTACTTTAGTTGACAAATGACAATTATGAATAAATATTAAGGTGAGTTGGCAAATATGTGGGTCATGTCTCATCTGTCCCAGCATGTGTGCTTGATGGAGACAGCCACATGGCAAGCCGCCATTGATGGAAAAGCCATGAAATTAGGTGGAGATGCAGAATTAGGCAGAGGTCAGCTGTTGAATTCCTTTTCTTAATGACATATTCGGTTTTTTTGGTGTGTTTTCGAAGTCTCTTAATCGCCACACTACTTTAATTTCTTCTAGTAGTAACCTTTTTGGTCTACCGTTCTTCAGCTAATGAAAAGAAATTAAACAAAGATCGGTGGACAATGTTTACCTTACAGTACTAACATACCTTAGCGTAACTTTGAGTTGGTAAAACTATTACTATAAGTTATGTGCAGAGGGTAAATGAATTTTTCCAAGTTTTAATCGTCTTTCTAGCTCAAATAAATTCACCACTCACTGAATTGATCGCTTAAAATCGTGAAAGAGTGCTTTCAAAATACCTCGAATGAAGATGCATATATATATATATATATATATATATATATATATTCATAACTCATAATGATTACCAGCATCTAAGCAAAATCAAATGATGATAGAAATCAATTTTGCCCCTTCTCATCGATATATAAGGTCAATACAAACCGATATTTGATTGGTTTGTAGGACAAAAGACTTCATGATGGACATGAACTGATAAACACAAGGTTGCTTGATACGTGCAACTTTGGGGTTCAAACTTCAAAGGTTAATCTATATCTCAATGACTCAATCATTTTGATGATGTATAGGCCGATAAGGCAACAATTATTATTTTATCTTCTTTGATGTTTAGGCTTGACTTGAACTGATAAAGTGATGTTTAAGAAAGTGAATTCTCGCTAACTTGTGTTCGAGGAAATGAAACCGGCTGTTCATACGTGTTTACGTTTGGTTTAATTTGGAGATGTTTCTCGGCATGCATGCTCACGTACATCAGTTCTTTCCCGAAGAGTAGCATACGGACTCCAAACTGAATATTATGTGAATATGGACTTAATATTGTACTATAATCAACATATATAGATGAGTTACTTTTGATCACTTCGTACATCGAACAGCTCATAAAACGGACATGTTGCTTTTTTTCTTTGTTCTTGGTTTACGCATCATAAATTGAAACGAACGAGGGGGGGGGGGGGCACCCACTCTGGCCAACCCAATATGATATATAAAATCTCTACCTCCGGCTCACCACTCCCACTGATTCAAACTCCTCCTAGACGGATCTCCACCTACTCATCGGGTATCCACTAAATCCACATTAGAGCTAAGCGAATAAGCGATTCTAACATATGAAAATGTTCATAATATTAAATGACCCCTCTTGACTAGAATTCTGACTTTGCCCCTGGCTATCTATATGGCTTACATCCACACATCAAAATGTAGTTTTGACATCCATTATAATAGTAAAAATGTTACAAATTATACACCAAGCACCGACTTCTAGCTTTCCTATAGTACTTTTTAACCTATTTACTTACCAACCTCATCAAGACTAACCGTATTACCAACACTAACGGTTAAAAACACAGTTAAAATAAATCATGAGTTTGTTGACTTGGTTAATTACGTTTTACAAAAAAAGGGTACATGCCCGATTCAAAAACATCAACTTGTTAAGATACCAATTATAACTCGTACGTTAAATGTGATTTTGTGGCGTATTTAGTAGTGTAGCATGTTAAAAGTTAATCTAGAAAGTTCTTGAATTTATTGTAACATACACTAGTATTCTAGATGTTCCCATATTAGCCTAAGTGTGTCTAGAAACTACCTAAGCTAGAATATTCTACATTTTACTTGTAGTTAGTAAGGCCTATAAATAGGCAATGCTCCTCTTGTAAACAAATGAATGAAAGAAACATTTACTACCTTGCCCACTTACAACCAAATAATATAACTCTTAGACCTTTAACAAAACATTATATAATACTAAGCCTCTGAAACCCAACGTAGCAGACTAGCAGCGCAATAATAGCGAGGGCGCATCTACAAATTGTACACCGGCTATCCCTTTTAAATATCCTTGTACTAATCCACGTACCACGTGTGGTCGACTGGTCGCTGATCCGAAATGAGCAGCAGTTACGACAAGGTCAAATAGTATACGGAGTATAACGTACACAGCAAATACTTCATGAAACTGTATTTTAGTATTTTACGAGTATATAAGCAGCACTAGCTAGCCGACTAGCTGTAGTTGTTGATATATAGTACTAGTATGATTAAAAAGAAAAATTATACGGTCCTGTTGTTTCATTTTTAATCGGTGCCACATAATGAATTACCTGAACATTCTAAGCAACTGCCGAGAAAATGATTGTTTTGTTATTTTCCCAAAAGAACAAATTAAGTTTTTTATCCTGTTGTTATCATAAACCTTATCTAATATCATTTCTGATTGCATGACGAATGCAAACTTCGATATTAATCGATCTTAGCAAAAAGACAAGTACGTGGAGTGCACCAAATTATAAATGAAATGAAGATCATACTAAGGTTTAAGACTAATGGTAGGAAAAGGAGCAGAGGTAAAAAAAACAAAAAAATTGTTCAGGTTGTCAACAAGGAGAGGCCAAAATAATTTACTATCACGAGTATTAAAGACATTGGACTTTTGATGGAGAGAACCATATAATTAGACATTGAGAATTGGCAAATGGCATTAGTGGTCCTTTCCTCTAGAAAGTAGAGAGACATGATCGAGATCCGTCAGCGGCTCAATGCAATGATACTATTTGGACAGAAGTAATGATAAAAGATCATCCAATAAGGGAAAATAGTGTAATTGTGTTTGAAAAATAATGACATTTCATATATTTTACTGAAAATAACTTGAGTTATACGATCCCAAATACAGATAACCATTTAGTAATAAATATTTTGCTCTCATTTTAAAATCCCCGATTGTCAAAAGGGACAAATAGATGTTTAAAGAAGAGAGATAAACATATGCTTTGTGAATTGTGATGAGTTATGTTCTCCCAAGTAACTTGCTGAAATTGGGATTGAGTGCTTTAAGTGAAAGAGATTGCATAATTTATGATTAAAAAAAGCGTTCATATGGCCCTCTATTAGGTTAGATGGGGATTTTGGAGTTTTAGTGTTTGATTGAGCTTTAATATAATATGGAACATGTCTTGCAAATTATTATTTATACTTGGGAATTAAGATCCCTCGAATCCATGTAAGAAAGTGACTGTGGCTTTTTAATATTATCTAAAAGATAAGCATGAGAGAAGAATAAATACTTGTGATGGAGAAAATACGAAAACAGAAAATAATTTCAGTTAAAGAACACTTCTAAACATTTGCGAAAATACTATATACATTTTCAATAAATTCCACAAAAAATAATAAATAATCTTATATATATGTATGTATGTATATAT
>CAAKMY010042222.1:0-16159 GCA_901111285.1 Corrigiola litoralis
TATACCCTAGGAGCATGCTTGGTAATTTTCGTAAAATTTCTCGGAAAACAAAAAATCGACCAAAAAAACCAGGTTTTGTCCACTTTACGTCATTTTGTCTGTAAGTTTCGCATGTTATCATATGATCCACTTTACGTCATTTTGTCTGTAAGTTTCGCATGTTATCATATCCAAGTAGGAATGTAGGCAGGGCCGTTCCTGACCTTCGGCGAGAAGGTGCGGTGGCCTAGGGCCCATACTAAAAAAGGGCCCATTTTAAGAAATTTTTGTGTTTATTTTTTTAATTTTATACAGACCATACATTTAGGGGGGCCCTTACTCATTATTTGCACTAGTGTCTCCAATACCTTAGGAACGGGGCTGAATGTAGGATAAGCGTTATATTTGAACCTAATTTCTAAGTCACATGAAACGACAGTTGAATTTGTCAAAACAAAAAAAGGTGTTTAAAAGGAAAAAAGACAGTGTACTAATTGAAAAAAGAGTGACAAAGATGTTTTTTATCTGACGCAATTTTAACTTTTTAAGGTTCATGATAGGTTGGTCATGGTGACAATTTTAGTTGCTCAGATTTGACGTGCTCATTTTGCCAAATAAATCGACTGGTAGGAAATAGAAGAGTTTGACTCTGCCTTCAAAGCATCTTCTGAAGGTAATACCAAGTTACCAATCTATTTGGCACATTCCTCTTAGAAATACCATATTACTATATGATGTAGATGATTCAATTTTTGAAAGTGACCAATAGGGTTTTTTAATCTAATATCGCAAATTGCGTTTTTCATTTATTTTATCTTGCTAAAGTAGCATTTTTTTTTTGAAATTATAACTATACTAATCTCAAAGACTCAAGTGGTCTCTCCTCATACCCTCAATTTTGTATGAGATAGTCTAAGTTTAAATTAAAATTAGACGATTTTAAATTAGTCGTTTTCCTATGTGATCACTTTTATCACAATGTTTTTTTTTTTTGGTACATTAACAATGTTAATAACAACCAACAACGAGCATATATACCATACTCCCGGGAACATGTGCTCTCACTTCAATTTCTTGTATTTTTTGTCATTTTTTAAATAATTAACCACTAACAAGTAACTAATTTACCCATATGCACAACTAAATTAAATTGCAAATGATGGCATATCCAAACAAGTAACCAATTTAACTTAATTTATAACTAAATTTAAATCTAATTTATGAATTAAAACTCTCATTAAACAGCCTTTTCATTAATAGATACAGTCAATTACTAGCTAACATCCATGTCTAAATTTTACTAAAAAAAGTTAAGAATCCCAAAAATAGCAAAAACAAATCTGAAGGCAAAACAGCCATTAGGCAAACACCAGACATGCAACTACTTTAACTCACAACAAACTCTGACTGCTGACCACTTTCAACTCTCACTCTCTTACTCCATCATCAGGTAAGTACTAAGTAATCATTACAGATAATATATCATCTTGTTTTATTTCTATAATTGTTGCATACTCCAATTTCTTTTTTATTTTTATTTTTTGATGGCCTGCATTGTTATATGTCACTTATAAGATTTTGTTTATTATAAAGGTTGAGACTTTATTGTAATTGTGATCCTCATTTCCTGTAAAGTCTATGTTTTTATGACTTAGCTTCAGTTATGGCATTAATTTACATACTTTAGCTAAATTTTGCACTTGGGTTATATTGATCAGACCATGTTATAATAGAAAGGTTATCCCTTTTATTTTTTTTTTCATTTTAATTGCATGTTTTTGAATAAAGTGGTAATTTTTGGGTAATGGGTCTTGCATGCTTTTGCATTTGCAGCTCTTTTTTTTTTTTTTTTTTTGGCTTCAAGTTAATAATGTAGAAATGTAGAAAAGATTTTAGAACTTGAGAGAAATTTGGTGTTTTTTTTTGGTGTGATATGGTGGGCAAAGAAAGAGTAAAAATTTGTGTTTCTTCATGGATGTATAATTGCTGTTGTATACATGATGGAATTACATATAGAAACAAAGGTGCATCATAGATTAAGATGGGTTTTTATATGATGATGAGTTTGATTTTTTATGTTAATAATCAGCTTGTGAGTTGTGACATTGTGTTTGGTGGATTTTGAAGATGTACTTTTGGTGGGTGGAATGGAGGAGGGTCATAACTGTGAAGAGTTACAGCAGCTGCGAAAGCTTGTTTCGAAGTTTGCCATGGAGATTGATGTTAAGAACATGAAATTGTTCCAAATGGAGGAGAAATATGATCAAGCATATGCAGCTCTCATGAGGATGGATATTGATAAAAGGAAGTTGCTGCAAGATCATGCTAGAGGTTTGTCCTGTTGTACCTTGTTCCACATTTTGTCAGCGATAATTGTGCATATGATAATCTTTCAGTTTGCAAATCTGAGTTAGTTTAAATACAGAAATTTCAAGTGCTTGTGCTATACTCCTATTTATCTATATATATATCAGCTTCATTATATAATTGATTGCTAAATTATGGATATCTTTGGCATTTGAATATCTAATAAACTAGTACAACTTCATGAAGGCCATCAAATTATGGAAATGTATAGTTTCGTTAGAGAACTTGGAGTCTTGGACCCGTTTCAGATCATGTAGAGAATAGTGTAGGAGAAGATCGCAGCTCGCTTACTGGACATGTAAACAGGTGCATGTGGGGAGGGGTTGTGTATAGATTCACCGTCTGTATGTCAACTGTTGTTGCTTGGGAGGAACTGTGGACTTTGGAGGTTGGACTTTCTATCTGAAAACAGACAGTTCTGCTGTTTGAATGTCATACTCTTTTGAAATATAATGCTTGTAGCCTTCTTTGAAGGAAATATGGGACTGGCTACAGCTGGGTTAAGATTGTAACTGTGGAAAAACAGACTTCCTCCAGCGTCTGTGTTGTATAATCGTTATAGGAATCTCAGGCTGAATGAAACGACATTAATGTCGTCTCTTTAAGGTATATATTCAATTAGAATTATTAAAAAGATCAAAACTATTAGCTCCCTCTTCCACAGGTGCTTGACTTCAGGTGTATTATGATCAAATTTAAGCTGAAAATATAGTCTACATACAGCGCTATACACTTCATTGTTCCCTTCAGAGATTCTCACTGCTTTATGAACTTGAAGGTTGATAAATCTATGGCATGACTCTAGATACTTACAGAAGACTTGCCTTAAATTAATTTAACTTTATGAAGTCAAAGTAATCAGTATGCTGTTATTTCTGAATAGATATCCTAGAGTGCTGTCATTCTAGGATATCCTTCCGAAAGATGTACTCTTAATGTATGCCTTATCACATGGATTATCACATTGGTCTACTTGTCTTTTTCTGTCATCATCCTCCATTTAGTCTTTCAACATACTGTTTCTTGTCACTTATCATTCATGTTGACTGTTTCTTTCAGAAATTGAAAGAATGCGATGTGCAATGCTAGAGAGTGAGAAAACAAAGCTCGAGTTGGAATTTCAAAGGAAACAAGTTGAGCTAAGAGCTAAGGAAGTTGATGAGCGTGAAATGCAAACCAATTCTGAGCGGGAAAGGGTATCTAATTTCTCCTCTCTTCGTTGTAAGCTTATGTTTAATCTATCTGAAAACCATTCTCCTCAGATGTTAAGACATGAGAAGTCTTTTCAGAAGTTTAATTGACTGTGGATAGGCCCCTGGGTTTCTTTGCACCTATAGTTTATGTCAGTTGAATCATTGAAACTAAATAGCAGTGAGGGACACGGTCAGTATATAACAGGTGAAAACTAATTAAAATTTAAGAAGAGCAAAGCAACTGATCTAGTCTGAAAAGGTGACAAAGGCGGAACAGGAAAAAGCACTTCCAAACTAAGCTTATTTGATCTTCTTCACCCTAATGATCTTGTCCTTTAGGGACTTTTCCTAGAGTAATCTGATTCAGTATGTGTGAGACTGCCTTACATTCTCTCAATCCCTTTTACATTTTATGGCTTAACATCTGATATCGGGATGTAAAGAAAGCTCGGCGTCACTGCCCTGCTCCTTGAAAACATCTGACAGCTATTCACTTACAGCAACTTATGTGACCTAGGCCTCAAGTCAGGACATAAAATGAGTCCTATGACATCTAATGAAGTATGTTACTGTGACTAGAAGTTTTTGGCATTTTCTTCTATTCCTTCCAGTTCTATTTGTCTGGTTCACATATAAGGACTTATGAAATTAATTGTTCTACTTATTAACGATTTTCTTCAGCTGCTAATGTTTATAGTTTCAAATTCTCATCATGATTTTTTTTTTTCAATCATCAAGTTGGTTAATTAAGGACTATTCAGGTTCCTTTATCATTTTGCTTTTCAGCATCTAAACATTCTTCTGCAGTCTAAAGATAATAAAGCTGATTGGTGCTTTAATCGCTGTTGACTACTAGCTTGATGCTTTAATAAGAGAGCTGGAAGAAGGTGGAGATGATATTCAATGCTTAGAAACTCTCAACAAAACACTTATCAGCAAAGAACGCTCGACTAATACAGAGTTGCAGGATGCCCGTAAAGCTTTAATTCGTGTAAGGCTCCAGTGCCCATTATGCTGAATCTATTAACTAGTGATCGAATTTGCATTGATTTTCAATGTGCTATGTATACTGCTGATGTTTGTTGTCTATATTTGATTTTCCATTCTGAAAGAGACTGATACAGTACCTTGTAACTATGGTACAGGCTTTTCAACGATTAATAAATGTCCAGGGTGACATTGGAATTAAAAGAATGGGAGAGGTTCAAGTTAAGCCTTTTCAAGATATTTGTTTGAAGAAAAGGCCGTCAGGTGATTGGCAGATGGAAGCATCTCGGCTGTGTTCATCTTGGCAAGAAATTCTTGGAAATCCTAATTGGCATCCTTTTAAAAACGAAGTTGTGAATGAAAAGTTACAGGTATCTTTCACTAATCGTTGATTCAGCCCTTCTTCTCCACTAGAATGTTTAAATGAAGGAACTTGGAGAGAAGAGATTTTGGTTAAGCAATTTACTAGAGTTGCCTATAAATAGCTTCTGAAGCATACATATCTTGCCTGTTGTCAAGCTACGTTGAAAGTTCTTAATTTATAATTTACCATCTGTTACCTCTACGTACTTCTCATGTTGGTGCATGTGTTGTCCTTCTTGTAAATTGAGATATTGGTAAAAGAGGAATTAAGGATATAGACTTTCAATGGGGAAACCTCTTCTATATATTTTAATTTTGGTGTCTGCCTCGTCTTAAGTTCAGTCCTTTTGCTCATCATGTTGGAATCTAAGACACATAAGTGATTTTTTTTTTTTTTTTGACTCTACCTAGAGTAAGTATCATATTTTTCGCACTTGTCATCAATATGTTTGAATAGGCAATGAGGGCAAGAACGTGTTGCTGATATGCGATGTAGGAAACATTTATGTCACTGTAATGTTGATTTGTCTGTTTGGTCAATTCAGGAAGTTGTAGATGAAGATGACAGTAAGTTGAAAGAACTGAAAAGTGGATGGGGTGAGGCAGCTTATACAGCAGTGGTCAATGCATTGTTGGAGCTGAATGACTACAACCCCAGTGGCAGGTTTGTTGTTTCTGAACTGTGGAACTATAAGGAGGAGAGGAAGGCTTGTCTGAAAGAGGGAATAGAGTATCTAATTCAACAACTGACAACCAAGCCCCTGAAGCGCAAAAGGCAATAGGTACAGGCCTCACATAGTTCTCTTATCTTAGCATTCAGCATGTTGATTTACAAGAATCATATCATGGAAAATGCTACAGCTCTGTATCTTCATACTTAAGGAGTTCAAGAACGCTTAGTAGGATGACTTGTCCAGGGATTTTGTACATTGATTGTTTGGAGATACGTTATTCTGATATGTCTATACATAGTCTCTTCCAAAATCATGGATCAATTTTGAGCTATTGTACTACTTTTTTCTTTCTCATGTATAATAAGTGGTTTGTATTAGATAGCTCATTGTTTGACACTGGCATCTCTATGGAAGAAGAAAATTGCCCTCTACATTTTCCTCTGAAAAAAAAAACCGTCTCTCCTTTAGATGTGAAACTATGTAAAGATGCTTCTTATGGAGCTTCACATGTCATTTTCTATAATCTGTTGATATTGCTCTATCTTAACGCAGTTGCAAATAAAAACTCTTTTAGAGATGTGATGATCCAAGAAATGACAGTGGCTTTTGCTGTGTACATTGCAGTTTTCGTGCCCTTGACAAGGCATCATATAGTGAGGAAAGGGTGGAGCTGATTTTCCATGTATTTGACGGTTCGGACTAAGGCAATCATCTTCTGAAAAAATAGGTGACGATGCATATTGCAGAGGATTACACAAAGTGTCTTGTACTTCCTTGTGCTGCTCATTGTAGGAGAGCAGATGGTAAATTAGTTAATTTATCACCATTTGTAATTGATTATTGCACAAACTCTTCATTAATTTTGGCCGGAAGGAAAATCTGTCGAGATTTTAGGAGCATTTTTTCATCTGTTAGTAATGCAGAGAGCAGCAGATGGCCCTTCTACCAGATGTACCATGTTAAACGGAGTTAAGCCATGTAAAGTCATGCTAATCCTCATTTTTTTAATGAACTCCAACTAATGATAACTGATTCCTGTGAGTCGGCTATATTCTTAGTTGGCATGCTTTTTGTGTTTCAAAGATACTCTAGAGATGTTTCTCCATACACCAACCTCAAACACTAGGCTGACTGCTGCAATGGCTCTACTTCCATAAGATATTCTGTCATTAAACAGTCTACTTCAATTTTCATATTATGTTGTGTAATGGCAACAAAACTTGGACTTAAGAGTGCCATGTACACATTGCAATTTACAAAGATCTACACCTATTATCTTGCACGTGAAAAGCTTCATGGGTTGTGTTCTTTAGGGAACAAAAAATACTTGTTTCAAAAGGTAGTTTAACAATGTTGGTGGGTTTCAAATCTTGGTCTTGTATACCATTTCTTGAAGACATAACTAACGTTGGTAGAAGGAAAGCTTAATCGAAAAGTGTTTGGTTAAACTTATCCTCCATGACAATTATCAAATGTCCTTACTCCTAACATAAACTATTCACCAAAAAAGAGGACAAAAACTCCTAACATAAGCTACCAACAGTAGCTAACGGAAGTTGCATGTACTCTGCCAAAAAAAAGAAGATAAATAATACAGTGCCATCTTTCTAAATGTTTGTTTTACCTCATAGTTTTTCCCTTAAAATAAAACCATTTGCGCATTATTCTAGTAAGTCCAGTCTTCTGGTAAAAAAAATGCTCAATTTTGACAGAAACTAAACCAAGACAATTTGGAAGTCTTGTAAAAAAAAAAAAAAAAAGACACCAAGACTATTAGAATAAGTCAGAAGGACTTTTTCCAAAGGTTTTTTTTGGACAGTCACCACCACAAACTTATCAAATGATTCTTGTCAACCTACAATACTAAAATTATATTGCCACTGCTGCCAATAACTAAAAAAATAATTATATTGTCAGTCAACTCTTGGCAATCAAAACAAAAACACGGCATTTTGAGCCATCCCCGCTGCCTTTCAATCTAAGCTTCTACAACACAAACATTCAACACGAAAACACATAAATGCATCCCAAACTCAACTGATCTAGCTCTTTATATGTATACTTTAATGTGTCCATATACATTTTAGCTAAAGATCAGGAGCTCACAACAGGTTCAGGAAGCCATGGACAAAAAGAGTTGGTTGACCAAGGTGGTGGACATGAAGGAGGCAAAGGACCAGATTATGTTCGCACTGCCAATGGTCATAACCAATGTCTTCTACTATTTGTTCCCACTTGTCTCAGTCATGTTTGTTGGTCATCTTGGGGAGCTTCAACTTGCTGCTTCTACTCTTGCCAACTCTTGGGCTGGTGTAACTGGCTTTGCTTTCATGGTTAGAACTTATAACTCTCTTTTTAAGTTGAGCTCATTTATTCACTTTGATATATTTCTACACAAATTCTAGGATGAGATTGATGTTTCTTGGATTTTTCTCCACTAGCCCATGTTTTTCGTGGCCGGCCATTGAAAGCCAAAGTCTTTGAACTAAGAAATTAGTATATGTTGTATAAGAGTAAATTGTGGAAATGGGCAACAAACAAAGTATAAGGAAATGTATGCACCTTTGTGTTTGGTTTATATTGTGTAAAAATAAGTTTGAGTTATATATGCTTGTTTTAGTAGAATTATGGTGGTCAAATCCAAATTAAATGGCTTTTGTTTGATCGGGGTCACAACTCACAACCCCACATATTCCCTTAAAATTGTTCAGGAGACAGAAATTCCCATGTGTTAATGTGTTTTGAAGCGTTGCACACGGAGAAAACATGAGAAATGCGAAGGCTTTGTAAATGAGCGCAGAAAACATAACATACGTATTAAGTCCAATTCCGGGGCTTTGCCCCTCTTTTGCACCAAATAAAAAAACGTATTAAGTCCAATTTTATGATGGGTGCAATTGTGCAAATGAGCTCTAACCATCTGAACGAATCCTTATTCTCAATATAAAGACTTTTTTTTGGGTACACTACGATATGAAGTCTTTGTAAGCGTGGTTAAAGTAAATGTTTGAGTTGTTTCACGACGAGTACAATGTCATGACTATAAGTGTTCAAAAGTCCCAATTCAAATCGAGAAAATATAATCGAACCGTTGTGGAGAAATGTGTTTAAATCACTTGTAAATCGGGACTTTGTCCAACTCTATTCTGTCCCAACAATCACTTAGGCCTTGGCTACATCCTCTAGCAATTATATTGTCGCTTAATTTGTTATATTTTGTGTCTTTTCCAGTCTATTTTTCCTTAGAAATTTCTTTTGTACAATTAACCCCACATTCCCTTCAAATTTTAATTGTATAGTTGATAGATGGTACTACGTACTATGGTAGCCATGTAACCTGTATGACCAATTTTCAACTTGTAGACTGGCCTGAGTGTTGCACTAGAGACATTATGTGGGCAAGCATTTGGCGCAAAACACTTCAACGTGTTGGGGATATATCTGCAATCATCTTGCATAATATCATTTATATTCTCCATCATCATATCCATACTATGGTGGTATACAGAACCTATTCTAATTATTTTGCTTCACCAAAACCCAGAGGTCTCCAAAGAAGCTGCTACATATATGAGATATCTTATTCCTGGGATCTATGCATATGGCACTCTCCAAAACATAATGAGGTTTCTTCAGACTCAGTCTATAGTTTGGCCCTTAGTCATTTGCTCGTTTGCTCCGCTGTTGATGCATGTCGGCCTTTGTTATGTCTTGGTTCGCTTCACAACTCTTGGTTTCTGTGGAGCACCAATGTCAACTTCGATTGCTTTCTGGGCATCAACTGTTATGCTAGTGATTTATGTCAAGTATGCTCAAACATTGAAGGAGACTTGGAGTGGTTTATCAAAGGAATCGTTTCGTCACATCTTTAGTAACTTGAAGTTGGCTTTAAGTTCTGCTGCAATGGTCTGGTAATTATGATTTTCCCTTCTCTCTTAAGTAGTTGAATTGGTAACCTTTGCTATTAAGATTTGAGACACCATAAATCATAAAACAATAAATAGATGTGATTTGATTTATTTCTTTTAATTTTCAGTCTAGAATACTGGGCTTTCGAGATATTGATACTGTTAGCTGGCCTTATGCCAAACTCAAAAGCAAGTACATCTCTACTTGCAATGTGGTAAGAATAATGTTTTCCTTTCTCTATTCTTTCTTGACACTTGACAGTAGCATAAGGGTAACACTGTAACAGAGACCTGCTTTAACTGTTCTTGTACGCTTACCAGCATAGGTACACAGGCAATCGCTTACAACTTTACCTACGGCTTAAGTGCTGCAACAAGGTACGCTATCTTATGATGTGTAGTGTGTTTGCTCTGATTCATATATGCATTATTATTATCTTCTTTAACAGCAAAGGTTAAAGAGGATGTTCTCAAATGTAGCACAAGAGTGGCAAATGAGCTTGGAGCTATGAGACCAGATCAAGCAAAGCATGCCATGCGCGTAACTATGAAGCTCTCTGTCCTGCTAACGACTATGATGCTTCTAGCTTTAGGCTTCGGCCACGAAATTTGGGCAAGCTTATTTAGTGATAACATCAACATAAACAAGTCATTTGCCTCGATGACACCATTGATCTGCATCTCGATATCATTGGATTCGATTCAAGGCGTCCTATCAGGTATTAAGTTGGTTAAAATTTGACCTCCAAACTCGTCTCCTTTTTTCGTGTGTGTGCCAGCGTATGCTTGACGGATTTTGTTGGTTTCTAAATAAAAAACTAGGCGTCAGCAGGGGAAGTGGATGGCAAAGTTTGACAACATTCATAAACCTAAGCACCTTCATTGGCATTGGCATCCCGGTTGCTTGCATACTAGCCTTTAAGCTCCAGTTGCATGCGAAGGTGATCTTATAAGAAATGGCTTATAAGTATACATTGATAATATCAGCTCAGCATAGTTCTGATAGCTAGTCCTTTCTATAACGTATTAGTTTTGGTTTCAGGGTCTATGGATTGGCTTGATGTGTGGCATTGCATCTCAAACCGGCGCTCTTTTTCTAGTTACTTACTTTAAGAAATGGACCGCACTTGAGTTACATGACTATAATGACACTCGAGATCTTGGTTCAGTCGAGTTAGAAAGACTAAGTTTACTTCATACAGTTGAAGCACATTGTACTGAGAAATTGCCTCAAGTTTGAGTAATTTATTACTTTTTTTACAAACTATGAAAGGTCGTCGAGACACTTGCACATTCTTTACGAGGATCATGCACGAGAAAAGCTTCATAGGTTGTGCTCTTAGAAAAATCGTCTTAATAACGTAGTGCAACAATGCAGGTATGTATACCATTTCTTAAAGACCTAACTAGCATTCGTAGAAGGAAAGCTTAATAAAAAGTGTACAGAAGAAGAAAACCAAAAAGCTCCTTCCTTGCTTTTCTTGCTCGGCCGAACAGCTCAAGGCAAAGGAAAAGTGATTTTGCTTGTAGATCATTATCCTAGTATTAGATTAACACTAAATTAACGTAAAATGATTAACTTTTGAATATCTTATCATTAACTCATTAAGGGCCTTCCAGAGTTCCAAAATTCCAGTCATAAAATACTTTTGACAAAGACAAAAAATGATAACATTGAAAATTACTAATGTCTAGAAGACATAACTATTGCATACAATTAGTATGACTAATAAAAAAATTCAGTTAATAAAACACAGAAAAGTTGAGGGACAACGTGAAGTTAATTGTGTAGAAATTGTGTGGGAAAGAGAGTTGGTGAAAATACTTTCATATAGGGAGGCTATAGAAAGTTTCCTTTGCTTTTTAAATGTTCTTTATGAACGTTGTTATTCTTTCTTTCTTTTTTATTAAATGAGATGAGGAGTAAGGTTGGCTTAATGGTTGGAAGCTTAATCTGTCTGGGGAATCCTCATATCCCCTATTTTTTTTTACAAAACGAGATCTTGTAATAATTTCCTTATTTCTAATATTATAAAACTTCTTACACTTATTTCAAACTTAATTAATACAATTAAAATTAAACATTTTGGCTAGGTGACTATCTACATTTTTGCCAAGAAAATTCCTCTCTCTCTCTATATATATATATATATATACAATATTATTAAAAGGCGTTGTAGCACGACTTTATGTCAACTCAGCGTGCCACAATTCAATTCACAATTGTCCAATAGAAATGAATTGCCACCAACATGGCATTTACTAATACCTCCCTAATTGTCATTCAGTTTTGTTCATAATGATAAATTAAACTTTAATTAATTAAGTAATTTATATGTTAATGTGTTTTTTTTTTTTTTGAGAAAACATTACTAATGTTTTTAGTATCTCCAAAACGCTAATCTTCTAGAATGAATATTAATTAAAACTAGTATATATATTGATATATTGGATGATTGATTGATTGATATATACGTAGAACATAAGGAGTCATCCCCGCTCCCTAGCTTCCAAAGCTGCCTCTAAAAACATTCGACTAAATTAAGAACTAAGTGAGTCTCAAACTGATCTAGCCCTTTATTTGTGTACTTTAATGTGTCAGTATGCATTTTAACTGACATTAAACAAATCGCATAGTTTTCACAAGGAGCAAAGACAACAGGGTCAGGAAGCCATGGACAGAAAGAGTTCGTTGAGCAAGGTGGTAGACATAAAGGAGGCAAAGGACCAAATTATGTTTGCACTGCCTATGGTCCTAACCAATGTCTTCTACTATCTCTTCCCACTCGTCTCAGTCATGTTTGTAGGTCATCTTGGGGAACTTCAACTTGCTGCTTCTACTCTAGCTAATTCTTGGGCTGGTGTAACTGGCTTTGCTTTCATGGTTAGATCATATAACTCTCTTTTACATCTACAATTTCTACTCATTGATTATAACGTATTTGACAAAGTTGAGTTCATTTATTCAAGTTTAACATTTTTCTACAGATATTCAAGGATGAGATAATAAA
This sequence comes from Corrigiola litoralis, assembly GCA_901111285.1. NCBI lineage: Eukaryota > Viridiplantae > Streptophyta > Magnoliopsida > Caryophyllales > Caryophyllaceae > Corrigiola > Corrigiola litoralis. Next base: position 12,483 of record CAAKMY010042222.1, read on the forward strand.
TATTTTTAGCACAAATGTAAACGATTTTTCCCAAGATTATATGAATTATTTATTGGGTCTCGATCATTCGTTTAGACTTTTTACAAGTTGGTCTTTCACATTGGATGAGAGTCTTGAGTATCGTTGCACCGCTTATACGTACAATTGAGTTTTCAATCATGTTTTCAACCACGCTCGACGTTAAATAGGAATATATTACCGGCATAGCATACCGCTTTATGTTTTTGTTGAATTGGTCCTTTGATCACCTATAGGAAAATGGAGAAAAAAAAATATCACAGTTTAGAGATGGTTTTATGACCAAAAAGAAAAAAAGGTGGGTAGATAATTACTTGAGGATTCACTTATTTATACGCTTAAAGACAAAACTCTTTCCTTATTGCCTTGCTTTGTAACCGATACGAACACACATAGTACAGTTCTTTTTCCTGAAATGGAAAGCGTACAGAGATTATGTTTTGGTTCCTTTTACACAATCTCCAGGCCATAACGCGTTACTGTCAGTATTCACTCTTAGTCTCTTACCATAGGCTTCAATAACTGTTAGCAATAAAGATGCAACCTTCCTAGTATGTATATTTGTGTTGCATTTTCTGTGATCATAAAGTAACCATTTACAGAGAAAATGAGCACTGTGGCACCAGAACAAACAGAGAAAATGAGCACAACATCACCAGTACTCTCCCATGTCCATCCAACTCAGGGTTCTGTCCATCATTTTCATTCAGGTTTTATCTCTTTTTCTACTCATTTTTGTTATGCTTTCTACTTTTTAGTATGTTTTATTTATGCTTTTTTTTTTTCTTCTGTTATTATGTCTGTCAAAATGGCTTCTTTTCATGTAATGTTCCATCTTTAAGCTGCCATTTTATGGTAACTGTTAAAAGCAGTAGTCTTTAGTTAAAATGTTGAAGAAAGTTATGAACTTTATAAAGGGTCTTGATATATAGGAGAGACAAGGAATGATTTTGGGTGTAAAGACTGTATCTTTAAGCTCATGTTGTGGGTTTGCTGAGAAGAATTGCTTTGAAGTATGCAATTAGAAGTTCAGACTCTGTATATTTACTGATCTTAAACAATATTCACTAGCAACTCGAGATGCTCACTTTTTTACTGATGCACTGTGATGTTGGAATTGTATAAGTATGTACAACAATTGGCTGTCTATTTAGTTATTGTTAGGAATGTTTTGCTTCTTTTCTAACAATAATGCAATTATGCAACAAGGTATTTTTGGCAGTTGACAGCTAGCAGTTGGCACAGTAGTTGATAAAAGAACAATTGGGCATGTATCTAAAGGTTATTGCTGAACCAGTATAATGTGCTGATATTCTGGTGGAGTGGTGATTAAATTGAACCTTGCCTGGCATTTATTCACCCAAGTCTTGTTTGTTATGGTAACTATTTGAGATTATCTTTACTTGGATCTGTAATTATATGAGAGGGGAAGTTTACAAATGAAATCTATACCTTAATGATGGAAGTATCAGTAGGAACATTACTATGAAGCTTTGAAAGGTTAAGGAAATAACAAAAAGATCAAAAGCTTCAGGAAACTTTGGTATATTGATTTCGGCTTCATGTTTAAGCTGAGCACTGTGATTTCAAGACTACCTATATGTGCAATTCTTACAGTTTCATTTTAAACTGAAGTAGTAGAACATTGCCATTGTAATTCCTGTTTATGTTTCTAAGCTTTGCTAAATTCAGATGAATTTTACATTCTGGAATGTTTTAGGCACCTCAGTTACATGTGCGCAGATGGAGAACCAAAATACAATCAGCTCACATGTTCAACTTATCGCAAGCTTGTATAAGGAGATAGACATAAGAAACTCAAAAATACAGGAAGCTGAGGACAAGTACAATAAGACTTGTTCTAGTATTACCAAGCTTCTTTCAAGTCTTGTTGAAAAGATCGAGAGCCAAGATACGAGGATTTGTGAATTGGAGCACGATTGCAAGGAGAAAGATGCTGCTCGTTTATCAACTTCAAGTTTACTTGTTGGCCTTTCAAATGAGGTTGATAGCAAAAATGAGGAGATTGCTAAACTGAAGCAAAGATGTTATAAGATGTCTGAAAAGATCGAGAGCCAAGATAAGAGGATTGCTGAATTGGAGCATGATTGCAAGGAGAAAGATGCTGCTCGTTTATCAACTTCAAGAAAACTTGTTGGCCTTTCAAATGAGGTTGATAGAAAAGATGAGGAGATTGCTAAACTGAAGCAAAGATGCTATAAGATGTTTGATGACCGTAACAGGTTGATGGAGGAGAGACACATGTTGAACAGATCCTATCTCCAAGGTGTCTCTTAAATGGCATCTTTGGACCACCGTGCTACCATCTTCGAGAATTGCCTTTAGGACTTCCTCAATTATAACTGCGATTTATAGCTTTGCATTAGTTTGATTTTCTCGATACAGTATTTTAGGCTGATATACGCTTACTTCAATCATTTTTCAGAGGCCAGAAAGATTCAAGAGACGGATCTACAGAACAAAAGGCTGAAATATGAAATGAAATCTGTGGAGAAAGAGCTTGAGCAGTTAGTACAACGAACGGATGAAGCTCAAACTGGTCAGGGGCAGAGCTTTCCAAAGGTCAGTGGATATTTTCTTAACTTTAGCATATGAACCTTTTCCGTTTGTACTTATCAACTGTTTACTGATCAGCTTCAATTATGTAGTACACACAACCTTATTGCAACCTGATTCCATTTGTTCAGATAATTAAGACATCATGCATTATAGGCTATTTATGTTGAGGTTTCTACATTTGGTGCACAATTTACTTGTTGTATCAAGATTTCATTTCTGCCAGTCAATTCATAAGGGTTCAAACCTAACAGTATACTTATTAATTGGACAGAAACTGGCAGGCAGTCTACAGAACCATATACTTACTCTGAAAAAGGAACTGGAACACAAAACAGATGAAGTGTACTACTTGCAGAACCTTAATGAAATGCTGATATATAGGGAGCATATGAGCAACAATGAGCTAGTAGTAGCCCGGCAAGAATTATTAAGCGTAAGTTTCATTTTTGTTTTGTACTCATAAGAAAATCCACAAACATATGATATTTAACCAACATTTATGGTTATTCAGTGAGCATTCTTGAACAGCAATTGTGCTTTTTTCATAAAGTTACCATCTGTCTTTGGATAGACCCCAAGAAGTTTACAACAAATTCTTCTTTTTGGCTCAACGTGCAATTTTCATGACTTTGATTTCAGAGTCTCCAAACAGTTTTGAGCAATAGGACAATGCTGGGGATTAGAAGAATGGGAGCACTGGACTCAAAACCCTTTCAAGATGCGTGTGCTTCAAAGTTTGTGAAAGAAGAATGTGGAATCAAGTGCGCTGAAGCATGTTCCGAATGGGAAGAGTGCTTGAAGGATTCAAACTGGCACCCATTTAAGCACAATATCATTGATGGGAACCTCCAGGTAGTAACTAGACATTAAGGACTCGTTTGGTATCAGTGTTGGTTTTCAGTTTTCAGTTTTTTTGAAAACCAAGATCCATTTTCTGAAAACCAGAAAAAGTGGTTTGTTGTTTTTAGTTGTCAGTTTTCATTTTTGATATGACATTTATACAAACAACTAGTTTTTAGTTAATTATTTAAATTTGTATATAAAATTATTAGAAACTAAAAACCCAAAAATGCAAACTG
>CAAKMY010042224.1:0-24359 GCA_901111285.1 Corrigiola litoralis
TTAGTGATCATTTTTTTTGGGAAACAATCTAACATTTAAAAAGAAGATAAAGAAATCAATTGTACTACTTAATTTTTTGCATTTTGAAAAGTTGACAATCTTTAGAGGACGGAGGGAGTATTATAATGATTCACTAATTTCGTTTAGTTTAATTCACTAGTTTAGTTTAGTTTAATTAACTGGTTCCATTAGTTCAGTAATTAAGTTCATACAGGTCACCAATTTAGTTTAAAAATTTAGCTTACTAGTTTGATTCACTCTACTTCATTTCATAAATTTAGTTTATCCTAGTCAATTGCTTAGTTCATGTTCATAGTTCAGTTTGGCTTACTAGTACAGTTTGATTCATTATTTTCAGTTAAATAGTTAAATTTCGCCCACTAATTTAGTTTGGTTCAGTCAGTTCAAGTCACTACTTCAGCCAATTTCATTTAAGTTTAGTATAGTTTCTTTATTACTTCGATTAATCTAATTCTCTAATATTTTTATATCATTTATAAGATGTTAAATATCAGAAGGCTTTCAATAAATTCTAATAAGTTAAGTTCACCAATAGACCAATTTCGTTCCAACAATTTCAGTGCAGTAAAGTTCCTTTCCAATATATTCAGTTCAATTTAGTTCAATTTTTATCAGTTTATTCCTAGGTTCTTGAATGGCTTAGCGCACGAGGTGGTAACTAAAACTAAACGGTTGTAATGTTTCCTTTATTTTTGTCAAAAAAAAAATAAAAAATATCTTGTTGACTCCATAAACAAAAACCTTAATGAAAAGAACTACGTTAAGTGGTTAGAGCTCTAATAACCCAATTATGAGGTTTGGGGTTCGATTCTTATTAGCAACATTGTGTGCACATTTCAGAAAAAAAAAAAACAAAACAAAAAAAACCCTTGTCCAAAACCCTACTGTACATTATAACACCTTAAATTCCCCTACTGTCCATTTCATTTCTTTGCTTTGTGTTAAAATCTCAAGTAAACCCAGAAAACTTAGCTGTTATTGTCAAAGATGAAGGTGGTGGCTTTAGTAAGTGGTGGCAAAGACAGTTGTTATGCCATGATGCAATGCATTCACTATGGCCATGAGGTGCTGTGTTAGTAATGTTTGAGGAAATATGATGCTTGAAATATTCATTTTTGATGATATTGTGTTGTTAATGTGTTTGTTTGTATTGCTGTGTTATGTGTAGATTGTGGCCTTGGCTAATCTGTTGCCTGTGGATGATGCTGTTGATGAATTGGACAGCTATATGTATCAAACTGTAAGTTGTTTTATGGTCCATTCTGTATATTGAAATGGGTTGTTGTTGAATGTTACTTTGTTGCTTTGTTTGGGTATGGCTTTTGAAGTTCACTTTTTTCGACAATTCGAGAAGATTATTGTTTCAAAGTTTTGATCTTTGTTAGCTGCAAAATGGTTTTTGGTTGGATGTTTTGGTAGTATTTTTTGGTGGACTTTCTGATTATTTTTGAACATGTATTCGAGAAATCGTGGTGTTTTAGTTTTTAAATATATTTTTATGGACTTGACTATTTGGTTGAAAGTGGATTTTGATTGAATTCTTTGAAGTGTGGGTAATGGTGTGGATATTTTTGAATTCTGAAGGAATGCAAGCTGCTCTGTTGTTGCACTTGAGTCCTACATTTTGAACACAAATTATTCGAAAAGGCTATATACTTTTATGATAAAAGTAGACGAGCACCTTGCAAGCTAAATCTACTTAAACTCCCTATAAGCCCAACTCAAGATATAGACTTATATGCCTTTATTGGGCCGACATGGCTCTGTCTACTTTTATCATGAAAGTAGACGGTCTCTCCCAAGACTTTTTGAGTTTTGAACAAGTAAATGTGTTGTTGGTTCAGTATTAGTTTTATCAACCCCTTAAAGAAGGCACCATTTTCACTTGAAGTCGTCTTGTGAAGAGCATTGCTTGCTGTACAATAGTAACCTAAACCTCTCACCGTCCGAAAGTGGTTGTTGCTGTCATATTCATTTTTTAAATCCAAGAACACGCGTGTTTTATAGGTTGGGCATCAGATTGTTGTCAGCTATGCAAAATGCATGGGATTACCATTGTTCAGAAGGCGACTACAAGGATCCACCAGGCAAGCTCTTTAAGCAGGTTGCTTTTGTTATCCAATCATCTTTCTTGTTGCTGCTATAGTATTTTGATTGGTAGCTGACTTGTAGTGGTTACCTTTATTTTTTTTTTCTCCAGCTTAAGATTCAAGAGCTGAGATTTTTGTTTTAGGTTTATAGGGCCTGAATGTCTCTTGAATTGAGTAATTTCTGGTAGAAGGTCAGACATTTCATTTGACAGACTTAAATACTGCCTGAGTATATATTCTTGATGAGATCTTGACAATAGGAATAAGAGTCGTCAAATGATAAGTGCTTTGGCTGGAATTTGATTAATCATTCCAGTGTAGTATCTTGGAGCTTCTAATAGTTTTGCTTCTGGTCAAAATCATACCTACTGTTGGGGTTGACACAGTCAGGCTGAAAATGCTAGCTATAGAATCTCCATCCCTCTTAAGTACTTAAGTTCGCTCTGGCAAAATCTGCTCTTACTGTGTAGGTTCATTTTTTACCGAGCAATTAATCTTGTTTGACTTCATTGTATTCAAAACAAGGATGGCTTCTATTAGAGTAGTATTTACAGGTTTAATGCTGGACCCTGTCGTATAGGCGCTGTTAACTATGTCTTTTTTTTAAGGTTCATTCGAGCTACTGTGAGGCATATAGAGAAACCATGCTATCCCTGACACGCAGAAAGCCGCAATTTTAAATATACACTTTGTCTCTTAGTCTTGTATTACAAGATGTTATCAAGTTCTGTATTTTCGGATACCTACCTTACAAGTCATGCATGGTGATTGTTAGTTTGCTGGACTTGTACCTGGAAGGAATGCTTAGAAATTTCAATGCTTTTGTTTGATTATAGTAGATGTGGTGTCCTTGTATTACAAAATGTTAATAGGCTCTGTACTGTAAGATTTCTACCTTACAAGTCATGCATGGTGAGTGTTAATTTGTTAGACTTTTATGTATATGTAATAATTATAAATTTTGATGCTTTAGTTTGATAATAGCAGCTGTGGTTTTTCTTGAATACAAGATGTTATTTGGGGTCTGTACAGTAGGATTTCTACCTTACAAGTCTTGCATGGTGATTGGTAGTTTGTTGGACTTGTTTTTTGAAGAAATGATTAGAAATTTTGATGCTTTTGATGATTAGTAGATGTGTTGTTCTTGAGGCAGTAGTTATTTCAGGTGTCATGCTGCCGAGAACCTGATATTGTTTGAGTGGGGCTTCTACGAGTAATTCTAGATTCCACGTTGTCTACTCTGTGGGTTTGAATGAATTTTTCATTGTTTTCATCACTTCTTTGGCTCATGTGACAAATTGGGAGAGAATATTATAAATCTTCCAGTTTAAAACCATTTATTTACACATCTACTTTTAAACAAGTTTTTTACTATTAAGTAGGGTAAGTGTTCACTTATACATGATGAAGAACAATGCAATAAAGGTGGAAGTAGGATGTGCTCTGCTGTTCTGGTTGATTAATGGCGTAACTAACTCTTAATTGCCCTGCTTTTGTGATGTAGGCATCACGAACTCAGTTACAAAACGACTCCTGGAGATGAGGTTGAAGATATGTTTATTTTATTAAGCGAAGTAAAGAGGCAGATACCTTCAATTTCTGCAGTTTCTTCAGGAGCTATCGCATCAGACTATCAAAGGCTAAGGGTTGAAAGTGTGTGTTCACGATTAGGGCTCGTGTCTTTAGCTTATCTGTGGAAAGAAGAACAGTCATTGCTCCTTCAAGAAATGGTAATCCATGTTTGATGAAAAACCACTTTGATAAATTATCATAGATTCCGTTGTTATTTCACTGATGCTTATGTTTGTGGTCTACCAGATATCAAGTGGGATCATTGCTATACTAGTTAAGGTATGTTTTGTTCAATCAGCATGTCCAGATGTTCTCTATCTAATGTAATAGAGAGTCATATGCTGGTATTTATGAGCTATTTCTGATGGTGGATTCAAGTTCCAATAAGTTTACTCTTATTTGATCTACTTAAGGGTCTGTTCTTGCCATAATTACTTATGAGTGTGTAATCTGAGCTGTTACAGTATAAGTGGAATGAACGTTTTAAACAGGGCCGTAGGATTTTCTATAAGTATTAAATTTTTTGGCTTTGTTGCTTGAAATTGCAGTAACTTAATAATATTATTGACCTTGTCCTCGGTGGTTCGTCCAGAGTTGATGTGATTGCATATGCATTTGTACATATTTTAGGTTATAGAACACAGGTCTTAATTTTGGTTAAGTAGAAAGATTGCAGCTTTTAGATTTTTCTTTTGCTTGGTAATTTCAGGGATGGGTGTAGGCGAGGGATTCGATCTCAAGTCAACACCCAAAGATCGTGGAGCGCCTCCACTGGGCTACTTTCAGCTCCTCCTTTTATTCCTTTTTTCACGCTTTATGATAAGATGGTAACCATGGAGTAATCTTGTTGATAAAACTTAGTATTCAGGAACCAATTTCAAGTTTCTTGTTCTAGGTTTTGTTTCTTTATCTAATCTGCTGACTGTTATTTCGACTTAAAGCCGTTCTGTAGCCTCCCTTACCCTCTTTTTTTTTTTTTTTTTGTCATTGGATGTTTAAAGGAATCTTTTCTTGTGGAGCCTGTGCAATTTTTTTACATTATTTGCCATTGTAGGTCGCAGCTATTGGATTGAACCCTGCGAAGCATCTGGGAAAGGAATTAGATTACCTAAAGTCTCATCTGCATCATTTAAATGGGTAAGTTTTACTTATTTGATGAATGCTTCTATTAGTTGTATTGATTTGTATCATTTTAAGACTCTTTGCTCTACTTCTCCACTGCATTCTCTTGCAGCTTGTATGGAATTAATGTTTGTGGTGAAGGAGGGGAGTACGAGTCATTAACCCTTGATTGTCCCCTTTTTAAGGTAATACGGTATTTGGTATTTAATGGCCCAAAATATTCTCATCCTAATTCCCAGACTTCTTGTAGGCTGACATTTTTTTTTTGTTTATACCCCTGTGCGTAACTTTTGTAGTACATCTGTCATTGCCTTTTTCCATCCCTCTAGGATTGAGTTTATGAGATTCTCTACTTTTTCAAATGCAAATAGGTCGAACTCATAATTTTGTTTCTTTTGATCCATCAGTTTGCTCGTATAGTACTGGATGATTATCAAGTTGTACTACATTCTTCAGATTCCATAGCTCCTGTTGGAGTCCTTCATCCTTTGGCTTTTCATTTAGAAAACAAGGAACTGCATACAGCTTCAAGCGGCAGCAGCTCTAACAATGGCGTTTGCTCAGAGGATATGAACTTTGTGTATGAAGTCCAAGGAGACTGCTCGTTGACACTCACAGACCAAATGGAACCTCCCCAGTCTCTTTCTAATATGATTGAAGATGGTATATATCAGCTGCGGATGTCAAAAGTCGACAGGGGGGATACATTTTCCATTTGTTGCTGGTTGCAAGAGTCGTGTAGATCATCAACTGGTAATGATGCTATTTATGTGACATTGAGCCCTATTCATTCAACAAATGTGGTTTCTTCTGAAGTTTACTTACTTTCATTTCTATATCAGATTTGCAGAATGATCTGACAGTTATTTTATCAAACGTTGAATCACAACTCAAGGAATATGGTTTTGGTTGGGAGAGTGTACTCTATATCCATTTATATATTGCCGACATGAATGAGTTTGCCGTGGCAAATGAAACCTATGTGAAGTTTATCACCCAAAAAAAATGCCGATTTGGTGTTCCATCACGTAGCACCATAGAATTGCCTTTGTTACAAGCAGGGTTGGGAAAAGCGTACATTGAAGCCTTGGTCTCAAGGGACCAAACTAAAAAAGTACTACATGTGCAGAGTATATCATGCTGGGCGCCTAGTTGTATTGGGCCTTATAGTCAGGTACAGAATTTTATATATATTTCTAGAGTTTTGAACTTTTTGTTTCTGAAATATTACAGATTGTAAATTGTCAATTGACAATGATTGTATACTTACTGTCTTTATATTTGAAATGGCTGACTCAATAAAATTGCATGGAAATGGTCATTATTGTATTTGGTTGGGACTTTAAAGTCTTTAGCATTACCTCCTCTTTCTTTCTATGAAAGTGAAATCTTTGGTCACTTTGGCTTCTATTTTATACCCAAGAATTAGATGTTTTTGGGTGAAAGCAGTACATGATACAAACTTTTAGCTTTGTAAAACAAGCAACAGCAGCTTTAAATTGTACTGACCCAGAGAAAAATGAGGAGCAGTAGCAGGATTGCTAATATCTGCAGTTTGATGCTGCTTTATGCGATAAAATGACCCAATTTGTTCACACATTTATCGCACTACATTCTACCAAGGATGCCAGGTCATCAAAAAACTCCCTAGTAACTGAAAACTCCTAGGCTTGATAACTGAATCACTAAACAAATTAATATACCTGCTGCATTAAGTTATCTCAGTGACCCTTTATGCTATCATTTTCAAAAGCACTTCAGTTTGCAAAGAGATATGGGTTTCTTTGTTATTCCATACAGGCCTGAACCTGCTGTTTTCTTTCCAATCTGGAAAAATTGTTAACGGTCAGGTAAAGCCAAAAGCCCATAGTTAGTTTACGTAATTTTCTTCTGACTTGAGATCAAAGTTTCATCAATTAGCTGTGTAGGATCAGAAATTTTACTCAAACGAGTCCTTGGTCTATTGGATTTTCTGATATCTTGCTTTTTGATATAACTTTATTCAGTCGAGTGATGGATACCGTTCTGATTCTTTTTATTTTGTAATGTGTAGGCAACCTTACATCATGGTATACTGCACATGGCTGGGCAACTTGGTCTTGATCCTCCTACAATGACCTTGTGTCATGGTGGCCTAACTGCTGAGCTGGAGCAAGCATTATTAAATAGTGAGGCAGTTGCAGAATGCTTCAAGTGTTCAATATCTACCTCTACCATTGCCTTTACCGTTTACTGTTCGTCACAGATTTTATCATTAGATAGGGCTGAAATGCAGGAGAAGTGGGAAGGGTTTCTTGAACAGCTAGAGAAGAAACTTCATTCATCCAAGGGATCTGTTTCTGATGTCCTCGATCCCGTTATTTTGTTTGTTCTCGTCCCTGATCTTCCAAAAAGGTAACCCCTGTGTACAGCAATGTTGTTTCTTTTTTTGAGATGTTCCACTGTAAGCTGTGAAGCAGTGCACTGCTGCTTCACTAATACTTGTCACTACTGTTGTCTTTTGCTCTTCATGAACTTGGACAATCCTTCTGAAATGGTTGGACTACATATTTTGCAGACCAATCTATCTTTGCACACTCTCTGTATACATCTTGCCAAATTCTGCGAGCAATCTTTTTGGAATTGCCCCAGTGTATCTTGTAACAAATCTTGATACCTCTGATTTGGGAACAGAGGATAGGCTTGGAACCTGGGTAATATGGGAGGCCTGGTGAATGCTGACCACTCTTTATTGATGAGGATGGGAATACTGTTTCTTCTACAACTTAAATAAGTTAGGCGTCAAGACATTACAAATTACTTATGTGAGGTGATCTTGTTGTCTGGTCAAAAGAAAGTCATGATTAAGACAAGAGGAAAGAAAGAAAATGTCAGGAGAAACAAAGGAAAAAGCAGGATGTTTTAACAGTTTACTGTAGTGTCATTGATATAAGATGGGTGGAAGTGTGCCACTTTCTTCCTTGCTCTTGGCTTTTCTTTGGGTTAAGTGGGCTTTCAGGGTTTTATTTATGTTAGCTTTTGGCGGTTTAGGCCATCAATCTTAGTCGTAGTTACCCTTTTGTTTCCGTTGACTGGACTAACTGTACCGTATATATTGTAGCTGTCTTGTTAAGGAGTTCCTCTACGTTACATCTTAAACATTTGGAGCACTGGGACTTTTTGCTTCCTCCCTTACTCCTTTTCGAAGAGGTTGATTTTTTTATTTTTTTCTGTGTACTTTAACTTCCAACAAATCTCCTCTTTGGGTTTGGATGTAAATGTAATGTGGTTTTCTCTCTGCTGTTTGTTGGGTGCATATGGCACTCTGAATGACTTTTGCATTCTTGGTCTTGTGTTCATCAGTAACCAGGATGCAGATATATCATGATATGAGTTCGGCTTGGTGCTCTGTATCATCATAATTCATATGCCAGAATACTGACTTCTCTTTCTACTCTCGAATTTCATAGAGCACTAGTAGAAGTGAAGCCAATACTTTATGTAATAGAAGAAAGTGAATCAGCAAGCAGCACTGATATCCAAGATCAATCATGTGCAACAATGCAAAGTTACTGGGGGTTTCAGCATCAACCGTGGCATGATTCTTGCCTCCAGAAATGCATTGTGCGGGCCAACATATGTGCTATTATGCTAAGTATTACTAGTGAAATAGTTACAAAGATCTGTCTTGACACTCTGGTTGACGGGTGTCCTCTCTCCGAAGGACAAACGGACAAAGTTGCAAAATTTTGTATATATTTGATCAGTGGAGCCCTTGCAGAGAACTTATTTTCTTGGGAAAATGCAATGGTCAGTCTTTTGATTCCCTATTGTCTCTGTGTTCTTGTTTAGTGGAACCCTGATAAACAAGTTTTCCTTCTGAATTGCGTCGGATGTTATTCTTTCTAATTGTCAAGTTATTTCCTCTCCCTTTTTGTGTGTTCTTGATGAGGAGCCCATTGGGTTTACTCATGAGCAGTGTGCCTATACTTGATAAGTTTCTGTTTCCCTTTTTTTTTTTTTTTTTTTTAATTCTAGATGTTGTTTCCTATCATGGCAAACTAGAGATTGTGTTGACTACTTTGAAATTGAGAAACTAAAAAAACTAGGAGGAGAGTTGGGGCTGTACTTTGAAAACAAGGGAAAGGTCGTTTCATACCACAAGTTAAATAATTTATTGCAACTTTAAATCGGAAACCTATGTGAGTTTTCTGCTGTACAATCAGAAATATTGGACACATATTTCTGGTTCTCAATGCTTTGATTAGTAATTATCCTTGCCTCAACACAGCATCTATTTCTGTAAGTTTTGGGTCTGAAACCTAACTTGGGTTGGGGACTATGGACTACTTTTCTATTTATATGAAACCTCATATTGAGATCTGTGAAGAAAGAAGAGGCGTAACATGATGATTAGAACAGGATTGAAGTTAATCTATTGAGAGGTTAAGAAATTCAAATATTCTGTAATGTCCTCGTGAGCTACAATCTTGAGTTGTGATTTGCGAGATCTCTTACAACTGCTGTTGACTAGCTTTCTTACTGGCTAATGTCTTCTACCAGATCTTTGAGATGTAGCTACTGCAATACATAGGATTATAAGATCAATTCCTATTTATTACCTTACAGCTTTTGCTTTCTGGGCCAAATGAATTAAATAAACATGGAAGCAAGAACATCACCATAATAGTGACACAAATTCATTGGGAGTCTTCCCCTTTGAAATGGTCACACAAGCTTCAAGTTATGGATCACCCTTTCAGCCGTGCTCCAAATTTATCCTCTATAGTACTCCATCATTCATCAACCTGAAATTAGGATAGGGTACTCCCTATGGTTTCTTTCTGAGAACAGGGGAGTGGGGTTGTTTGATCTTTTTTTATGTACTTTTCCTCCCTCTCATGGTGTTGAATTTTCTTTTCAGCTATTTCTTTCTGTAATTAATGTATGCTCTTCTGTTGCAGTATGTGAGACTTTACTTTCAAAGTGGCTCTGTAGTGCATATGGAGACATTGTCGCTTGCATTCAGCAATGCTTTCCGAGAGTTTGCTGAAATCAACCCATACTTCAAGAGCAGAAATGATCCCTTTTTTAACCTTATTCCTGTCCTTGGTTCTGGAAAGTCTGTGATGTCCATGGCGTCATTGTTAACATGCGAGGTGCTGGCTCAGAAACCTCACTTAGATTGATGTGCTCAGATCTTTGTTCTGTGAATCAGCCAGAAAATGGTTGAACAGCAGCTTAATTTGAAGGGCTATTCTTTAGAAGACCTGCCGGCTGTATCAACAGTTTACCAAGAGGAACAACAAGGAGATTGGTTTTCCTTTTACCTCTTTTCACAAAAAATATTTGCCTTGACCAACTGTTGTAAATTTACGTCAACAAAAAGACAGTGAATGATTAAAGGGTTGGACTCTGTATTTGACTGATAGATTGAAACCTCGAATTCCAAAAATCACAGAGAAGGATGTGCAATGTTATTGATAAGTGGATTGTGGTTTGAACAAATTCATATACTAGTACTAGAGCATACATGACTTGTATGAGCTTCATAGCAAGTTCGATTTTAGCCCACGAAAATGTTCTTCCATTATAGAGGCATGTGTATTTGGTCCCCATTTATAAGATTACATGATCTATTTTCAGGATTGTTAAAAATGAAGAGAGGAGATGATAGCTATAAGCTTGCGTATCTATAGTGTTGAATGAAAACAAACGGATATTGGAGTGTCTGTGCGGACATAGATCAAAGAATGAGTATTTGAGTTCTCAGGATAATTGGTGACTTTTGAACTGCTTCCGCGAAAAACCTATAACTCTCACATCTGAACCAAATTTGGTACTACTATTGGAGCTTAAACTCCTAATAAATTGAAATTCATTGCATATATGTGAGCCAAAGCTCATGATACCTGATTGAGCCCAGCCGCTCAGGTCCATTACATCCATTAGATTTTGGTTGTATTTGATGTATGCCTGATTGGGCTTGGTCGACTCTTTAAGGGATTGGCTAATTAGTAGGCCTAGGCCCGGTTTGGGCTAGGTTGGTCCCGATTTAAAAAAAAAATAACATGCAAGCCCTTGTCGGGTCCACGTGAGAACCGGACATGGCCCAAAAAAAAAGAGCTTAAACTCTATTAGGAAACCTAAAAAACCGGATTAGACAGTCCCGATTTTGAATTTACTAGGACTGATCCAATCTGGTTCTGGCCCGAGTTGCGGTAAGAGGGTCCAGATCTTGACAATATTGGCCCACAACTAACCAGGGCGGTCGGATCGCCCATGCCCACCGGCCACCTCTACTATAAGGGTACGATATAAAACTAAAAGTCCTCTTTTTTTTTTTTTTTTGAGGTAGGTAAGGAAGATCCTTACCGGGCCGGACCCTTGGGAGAAAGGGGGGATAACGGGAAACTTTCTTTCTAGAGCCTTTAGTGGGGCTTAAACTTGATAGCTCAAGGTCATTAAGTGACAAGCTAACCACTAGACCAAGCCTTGTTTGATACTCCTAATAGGTTATTACTGGCCACACTCTACTTGGTTAATAGGAACTTTTTATAGGGTTTTTTCGTGTCACTAATAGTAATTGGTTGATGGAAACTTTTGCGAATAGAAAATGGTTCTACCCAATTCCCATGATTTGGTTTTAATATTACTCCTCGTTAGAGGTTCACAGATAAATACCTTCCAAATCATAGTTGAATAGATTATTCAGTAACGACCGTGTGCGAGTCACGTGACTAAGCTTCTCTAAAAACCTTGAAAGCTGCTGATAAGCTCGTTTTAGACTTATCAACCTAACAAAATAATTCAGTCACATGCACATGTTGTAGAAAGAATAATACTTGCTGGCTTTGTCACTTGGAAATCCTTCTCATGCATGTCTAGCTATTATGTCCTTTTGTTGAGTTGTTAATCCACTTTGAGTGAAGCACTTGCCTTTCTTATCTATATATACACTTTCGTTTCTAAGCAAAAGATTTTGTTTATAGTTTCTCCTTCGAACCTTTTAATTGAGTAGCTGGTAAATTATTTACCATCAAGGACATTATCACATTAAGATTAGATATTCAAGCACACAAAATTTTTAAACGTCATTTAAAACCAGCGCATATATGAACTTCGAGCAATTAAGACTATCAGGGGGGGTTGATAACTACTAGTCTACCGCTACAAGAAACGATAAACTTCAAAGTCATGTCGACTAAGGGTGGACGAGGAGAGACGGTTGCCCAAGACCCAATTTTGATAGGGGTTTAAAAAAATTCACTTAAAAGAATCGAAATTAACTATTGCCATTGAATATTGGATTGATTGTGGCTTAGTGGTAGAAATTATTGGTGATCACCTTCACGTCCTTCTCTAACCCCCATCACTTTAAGAACCACTTCCACCCTTTTTTTGGGAAGAAATAGGACGATTGGTGATTGAGAAAAACGTAGCTAGGTTGTAGGAGCGTGGGTTGTGGTCGGTGGATGGTCGATAGTTGTTTGTAGATTGTTGGTGGGCTGATCGATAAATGCATCATTGGTTAGATTTGTGTGGTTATAAGGTGATGATAACTACTAGTCTATATATCGCTACAAGAAATGATAGACTTCAAAATTATGTCGACTAAGGGTGGGCATGGAGAGACGGTTGTCCAAGACCCAATTTTGATAGGGGTTCAAAAGTTCTTTTTCACTTTAAAGAATCAAAATTAAGTATTGCCATTAAATATTTGATTATTTTCTGGCTTAGTGGTAGAAATTATTGTGATCACCTTCACGTCCTTCTCCAACCTCCATCACTTAAAGAACCACTTCCACCCTCATTTTTGGGAAGAAACAGGACGATTGGTGGTTGAGAAAAACGTAGCCAGGTTGTAGGAGCGTGGGTTGTGGTCAGTGGATAGTCGATATTTTTTATAGATCCTTGGTGGGTTGATCGATAAATGCATCAATGATTAGATGTGCGTGGTAATAAGGTGACGCGACATGTCAATGACATATAAGTGGGCTTCGATCAAGTTGTTGATTTGGTACTTGTACTCCTCTCAAACACACCTCCTAGAAACTTGTACTCCTCCCCACCAATAAAATCCTTCGTCCCAAAAGCATTACACCTCCACCATCTACCCACGAAACCCCAACTCATCGCCAAAAACATACCTACTTGGTACATCCCCACAAAGACTACTAGCCTAACCGATTCCCGTCCTCGCCATACCTGCGAAAAGATGAAGGTACTGGGCGACACACTTGGGGATCGAGTAATTTCCATAAGTTTAGTTATTCAGAAAGTGATGGGGTGAGAAAGGTATGGTAATGTGAATTGGTTTGTTGTGATTTTGGGGTGGGTGAGGGTGGTTTTAGATTTTGGGAGCTGAGTTTGGGTGGGATCACTAGTGGGGGCATGGAAGGTGGTCGGGGAAGAAGGTGTTGATGGGGACATGTAGAGTGGGGTGTGTGGATGTGGTTTTCAGGTTTGGGAGGTGGATTTGGGTTGGGGCATTGGCGGACATGGGAGGGAGTCGGGGAAGAGGGTGATGATGGCGATAGGTAGGGATAATTTTTCGAGTTTTGGGAGGTGGGGGATAAGGGTGTTGAATGAGTCACAAAGTTAGTTGGTGTGTAGCTTAACCCGTGCAAGACACGGTTGAATGGATTATGAAACTTACTTAACTGAAAGCGTTAGTTGGTAGTGTTTCAACAAAAAAATGACTTTGAAGGTAACAATTGGCAAAAAATTTATAAGGTACTTGTTCACAAAATTACCGAAAGTTAAGGTAGCGTTTGATAAAAAAATCCTTAGCTTAATTCACTTTTATCTTATATTAAGGAGCTTGAAGACCAACAATGGATGATTGAAGATGGTGTGATTAGCAAGGAGGATTAGTTCCTTGCCTCCTTGGTAGTGATAGTTTGGAGGATGCTACGGACTAGATCTATGGCTCCATAGATGTGACGTTCAAAGGAAGAAAGGAAGAGGGAGGATACAAATGAAAAATAAAAAGGGATGACACAATAGTAACTTCAATGCTAATGTCAAAAATTGAATCTTCGAAGATGTTGGAGTACTGATGTTAGAGTTATAATTTAAATTAGTTGAATATATTTTAGTAAAAAGGAATTTTTTTGATGACCCATAATATGGATCATCTTTGTAATTGTGCCTTTTCTTTTTAACCTTTTTAGGTTTCTCTTCGAAAGCTTACATGAGTACTTCAAATGAGAATATTGTAAAGTATCTACATTATGTTTAAGTGAGTATACTTTACAATTAGCCCAAATTTGAATTCCTTACAAAATTATCAATACAACATTTCTCACATCACATAGTAATAAATACTTCATTTATTACAAATACCATATCATACATCACTCGAGTCAAATAATAGTTTGGCTTGGCATGCCATTTTAGGTAGGTTATAAACTAACATTGACTTGTTTAACTAAAGAAGACTTGTTTGGCAAAATCAGTGTTTGGTAACTGAATCTTCTTAGTAGCTTATGAGTTTATTTTCAACTTATCAAAAATAAGCTAGTCCAAGTAGCTTATAAAAAAAGATATTAGTCATAAATTTATTACATTTTTACTACAAAAATTGTTACCAAATTACAAATCTACCCCTTAAATTCCTAATGTTATTTTCGAATATAAGCATATCCTTTATGTTATTTTCTCAAATATCACTACTTATTCACCATATTGCACCAAACACCTCTATCAAAATCAACTACCTTATCAGGTCTCAAATTTCAACTATCTAACCCAAGTTGGGTGGCTCAGTTGGTAAAGAGGTCCCCCTTCTTGGGCTCGACTGAGAGCCAAAGGTAGTGAGCTCCTTGGCCTACAATGAGATATTTCCCCCCTCTTACCTCGACCAACTTTAGCTGTCAAACCTCCCTATGACCCTTGCCAGCAAGGGTCATAAAGGGTCATAGGGCGGAGGTTTACTCGAGGCACATTCGCAGGATAGCGGCTGCGAGTTCCCATATCATAAAAAAAAACTCGTTATCTAATCTAGTAACTTACTCTGTATAAATTTTGAGTCACTTTATCAATTTTCGCCTATTTTATTTTGGCAAACATAGCCAATTGTGCTATAAAAGAGGGGGGGTTAGTAAAAGAGGAAAGCAAGAGTAGATTAAAGTCTTTATCATGTACTGTCAGCATTAAATGCATAGTGTGTCTGTCTGTAAGTCTTTCAGTAAAACGTGAGAAAGAGAAGAGAAGTAGTGATAGCCAGATAAAACATGACAGAAAGCGAACAAGTATCTAATATCTAATATCTAATATCTAATATCTAATATCTAATATCTATGTTCATATATCATCTTATGTTATGTTGTAAAGTAGATCCAAATTGCACAACAAAGTCAGTAGTACAGTAGCAGTTATTTTGACACCAACTAACTGCATCTACTGTTCTTTGTACACCAACTTACCCTCCTTTTTTTTAACTAACTGTAGCAGAGCTGTAGAAGAAGAACAGTCAAACTTAGCTCACTTGATCTCATCCTCTTACTTTCTGCTCTTTTGATGGTATTTTCTGACCTTTTCTTTGCTTAACTGCTTCAAGTTTTGAACTTTTTTGTTTTCTTTGTGAATCTTGTTTGTTAGGTATTTTTATTTAACTTGAATGGTATAAATTTTGTTTAATTTGGAGTAGTTTTACATACCCATATGCAGATTTGAGCTTTTTTTAGACCCATTTGCTGAATTTGTTGAAGATTGGTTAGCCCAAGTTGGTAAATCTGATATTGTGGGTAAAAGGTTGATTTTTTGAGGACTAAATTGTTTGTCGAATGATGGTGTTTTGAGCTCAATTTGGTGCTGGGAGATGGAAGCAGTAGTAATTTAGGTGTTGATTGTAAAAAGTGGGAGAGGGTGGGTGGTAGAGATTGGAAAAGAAAAAGATGGAGGATTTGTCAAAGTATGCGCATAGTCCAGCTCATTTGGCTGTTCTTCGTCGGGACTATGCTGGTTTAAAGCGTATGATTGCGTCCCTTCCTAAGTTAGCTAAGGCAGGAGAGGTTACTACTGAGGCTGAGTCGATTGGTGCTGAGCTGAAGGCTGATGAGTTTTCGGCTGCAATTGATCGGCGGGATGTTCCAGGCCGTGAGACTCCGCTGCACCTTGCAGTGCGCCTCAGGGATCCGATATCAGCAGAGGTATTGATGGCTGCTGGTGCTGACTGGAGTTTGCAGAATGAGAATGGATGGAACGCTCTGCAAGAGGCTGTTTGCACGAGAGAGGAGCAGATTGCTATGATTATTGCCAGGCACTACCAGCCCCTTGCGTGGGCCAAATGGTGTCGTAGGCTTCCTCGCATTGTTGCCTCAGCATCTAGGATTCGTGATTTCTACATGGAGATATCGTTCAATTTTGAAAGTTCGGTTATTCCTTTCATTGCTAGGATTGCCCCATCAGATACTTATCGCATTTGGAAACGTGGGTCTAACCTTCGTGCTGATATGACCCTAGCAGGCTTTGATGGGTTCCGTATTCAACGGTCTGATCAGACATTTTTATTCCTAGGAGAGGGTTACACCTCAGAAGACGGTAATGTGTCGTTGCCGACGGGCTCATTGATTGTCCTTGCTCACAAGGAGAAAGAAATTACCAATGCCTTGGAAGGAGCTGGTGCTCAGCCCACGGAAGCTGAAGTTGCGCATGAAGTCGTGATGATGTCTCAGACCAACACATATAGACCAGGCATTGATGTCACACAGGCCGAGCTTATTCCACATTTAAACTGGAGGCGGCAGGAGAGATCTGAGATGGTTGGCAGTTGGAAGGCTAAAGTGTATGACATGCTTCATGTAATGGTCAGTGTGAAGTCAAGGAGGGTTCCTGGTGCTATGACAGACGAGGAGCTTTTTGCGGCAGATGATGAAGATAAAATTGCTAATGGGGTTGAGAATGATGATTTTGATGAGGTATTAACTGCTGAAGAACGAAAACAGCTAGATTCTGCTCTTCGTATGGGAAACGGGGAGGGCTTTGGTGATGATGAAGATCATGGTGATACTGACTGTCATGAAAATGGTTCAGGGCTTGCTTTTGAAAATGGTGAGTCAAACGGTAATATTAAAGATAAGAAAAGTTGGTTCGGTTGGAACAAGAAAAGTTCCAAAAATTTAGCTGATGATGGTGAGGATCCTAAAATTATGAAGAAGTTTTCGAAGCTTGCTCCTGAAGGTGGCAACCATAAGTCTGTTGAAGTTCAGAAGGATGACGTGGGTGATTCCAGGAAGGGAAAAGATAAAAGCAGTAAGAAGAAGAAGAAGAAAGGGACTGCCAGTGAGCCTAAGCATGAGAGTGAATACAAGAAGGGTTTGAGACCTGTATTGTGGTTGACACCAGATTTTCCTTTGAGAACCGAGGAGCTGTTGCCTCTGCTAGATATTTTAGCAAATAAGGTGAAGGCCGTTAGGAGACTGCGGGAGCTATTAACGACTAAGCTACCTTCTGGGACATTTCCTGTTAAGGTACTTGTTTTGTTTTCAGTTGTTTTGTCTTTCAGTGCTGCCTTAACTATTTTAACCTGCTTTTGTGTTTGGATGCTTTCTTTCTTTTGTATGTTCGGGAGATTTACGAACCTTTCTAGTGGTGGCTCAACTTCAAGTTGTGCTTCGTGTATCACTAAGAAATACTCAAGAAGTTTCTGCTGAAAGTTATAGATTAAGAACTCTTTCTCGATACTGATCAAACATGTGGGTGTTTGCCGAGATACAAGTTTGATGTAATCAGCAGCTAGAAAAATGGGGCCTAAATGAATTATGAAGTTTTACTATGCATTAAAACTGATGAGTCTCAGTTTTTGTCACGTTGAATTGTGAGGTGCACTTTACCCGCTTATCGTAAATGGCCGTTGCATTAGTCTTCCGCTAGATTTTTGTAAGAGAATAATCCTGTATCCTGATCCACCATATGCATATACACTAGGTCATCTTGGTGAAGTAATTTGGCTTGACGTTTGGATTGGCCCAACAGTGTGAGCATTCGAGTTGTAATTATTGTCAAAGTGCAAGGTTTCTTTTGGCTATCAACCTAATTGGCAACTTTTAAAATTTTCATATGCTGAACGAGCTTGCTGTAGGGAGCCGAACAAAGTTTGGCACTAAGACTGTCCTTGAGAGTAATGCATTATCATTTTAGTTTATGACCACCATTATCTTTTGTAGAGCCATAGAGGTGCAGATATCAGTCAAAATTGTATCTTTGTCTCTTGTCTGTCCTCTCCTTTTCTGTTTCTTGAAATGCCTCATAACTCACATAAGGAGTGAAGGACCTCATCACTTGCTAAACTTTGGTTCCATAGTTTCTTTTTAGTTTGCCAAACTTGTGTTTTGGCTGCCACACCCATGTCCGTCATGAACCTGGTCAGATTATGAAATGCGATTTACAGCGAACACTGTTATAGGTCTTAGATTCCGCACACTGATTCTTGTTGAGTTCTTACTTACAAGATATGATAAGGGTGGAGGGTTGGAGTGAGAAGGGAGAAACATTGACAAAGCTCTGTTTTGACAAAATTGTCAATCCATATTGCACTGATTAGTTTTGTTTTTGGTTATTATTTGTTCAAATTACGTCTATGTGTCGTACAGTTGTTCCGAAAGTCTGAACCCTTCAACTTTTGTCCATTCCAAAATTTAGTATGCTCAATTTATAATATGGAGATCTATTAGTTCAAGTGTGACCCATTTTGGAGTTAGCAGATCTGCAATAAAGTGCCATGCTGCCCTGGTCTGTCTGGCAAGCTTTCCTGCAATTAACCATGTAGGCAGTAGCTATACAGTGTCAAATAACACTGGGCAACAGCCACTGATCAAAGTGATGGGAGTTGGACTTTTATTTAGATTATTCGGATAACCGGCCCTCGTTTCCACCTTCTGCGAAGAGTATTTGATAAAAGGTTATCTCCCTCACCCCTTTTCCGGTGAGGGAGCTGCCCTGCAGCTGTTTTAACTCCTGTTGCTGACAGTTCGAAGACGCCTTTCTGTCGTTTACTTCAGTATCATTTTCTCAACCAGTATACTACACTTGATGACAGACTTTAGATGGGTGGCCTTATGAATGAAAAATGATTGAGAGACCCTTGTTGAAAGCTTGAACTTCTAGTAATAATTCTGATGTAGTACATCAATTCAACCTATAATGTCCTCACTGAGCATTGTTTCGTTGCTGTGCTATGGATTATTGCATTGCTCCTCCAGACTACATTCAACATTGTGAGACCTGAGGGTATAAAATTTAATGAATTCATAGAGGTACCATTATCTGTGAAGCTTCTTGTCTTCTCTGGTGCTCTAAGTTCCTATTTTCTCTATGTAGGTTGCAATCCCAATTGTTCCGACTATTAGAGTTGTTGTGACCTTCACTAAATTTGAGGAGCTTCAGCCGGTTGAAGAGTTCTCAACACCTCTTTCTAGCCCTGCCCATTTCCAAGATTCAAAGTGCAAAGACTCAGAGGGGTCCTCTTCATGGATTTCATGGATGAAAGGGAGCCGTGGTGGGCAATCAAGTGACAGCGAGAGCCAAAGTCGTCGGTATAGGGATGACGGAGATCCTTTCAGTATACCTTCAGACTACACTTGGGTTGATGCCAATGAAAAGAAACGTCGAATGAAAGCTAGGAAGGCTAAGAACAGGAAAAACCGCCGACCAACTGCACCTAAAAACGGGGATGTTGGACATCTTTTGAATGAGGAAGCAGAATAAGTCCAGTAGGGCATCAAGTCACTACTCCTTTGTAGGCGAAGGTACAAATCTCTCACCTATGCACATTTGACCTCGATACAGGTGGTGGAATTCTTCATTCAGCGAGTTTGAAGGTCAAAATTTGATGACCCAAATGCGGTTGTCGCCTTCTTGTATCGTGCTGTTGTTATGTGATGTTTGGGGAGAAGCCGATTCTCTGTCTTTCTTGGTAGCTTCATTGTCATTCTAGCGTAAACCGTTTATGTATCTATCTATTGTTTATCTCATTTTACAAATTATTATCTGTTTTTTGTTTTGTGTTGTATCTGGTCTTACTAATTCTTTGTTGTACTCATTTGAGCCTAGTTTAGGAAGCATATTGATGCAGCTTTATGATGATGGATCCACTGATTCTTACAGAACTTACCTCTTAGAGCTATTGCTTGGATGAGTTCTATCTTTGTAACCTCCAGATAAGGTATCTTAGTTTTGTCGAAGTTGTTTATGAGAAAGTGAGAATCATTCTGAAACCAAGTGTATATGTGAAAAGCTCATCTAATTCTAGAAAAACTAAGTACTCCTGTACTCTGCATTTATGTACTAATTTATTTTTAAGTCATGTCATGTAGAATTAGCAGTCTGTTCTATGGTGGAGCAGATGGGCTTGTCTGAAACAATGTTGGTAGCTGGTCTCCAGAAGTTTGTCAGATGATTGTTTAAATGTCCTGCATTTTGGTACATGACTTACAGTGAGCTGAGTAGCTGACCTTGCTGATCAATGTTTTGCTTTCACCCAATTCAACTTTGACAAAGTTTGTATAATAAAATCCAATGGGAGAAATTTTATACTCCCAAGTCCTAGTATTGGATTTTATACTCCTGGCTATTTTTTTCGTCAAATAAGATAAATAGTTGGTTTACAAGAACCAGCTCCCGTTATTGGCATACAATGAAGCGAATCAATGAAGGCAAGTGTAACAAAAAAAGAAAAAAAAAATGTAACTTTCACAATGGGTTTAGTTTGAAGCAAGACGAATTACTTATTGATAGTAAAGAAGTAAAATCGAACTGAGCTTTATTTAGCTGGTGCATACATATTACATCCTCCAAAAGCATTAAAAGAGCAATCAGCAGTTCAGCACCAAACTATTGAAACTTTCAGTTGCATGAATGACAAAACCAGCATAATGTCAGATATCAAGGTGGAGGTGTTCAGCCGATGGAAATCTTTAACTGGATATCGGTGCATTTCGGACCTGCCTCAAGTCTGTAAAGCTGAGCTTTGTTTCATGCTGAAAATCAAAGTGCGCCCACTACCACAGCAGGTTGGCTAGCTAGTTTTTGTAATTTCATATATTTCGAAGAAAGTGTATCTTCCAATCAGGTCCCAACCTACATATATGCGTTGATAGAAGAGTAATCTAAGATACCATCTTCACAGACCCTTTGAGCTGAAACTAGCTCAGTTTCGTCGACTCTTACCAGCAGCAACTATGGCTGTGCTCTTATCAGGATTCAGGAAAACATCCCTACACCGCCCACGCCCATTAGTGTGTTTCCGACCTATTTTCTCACCCTTGATGTATCAACCCTCGCAAGGCAGTTCCAAGTGGTAGAGGAACGTAAATCATAGCCTTTTTTGATGTTTAAAGTCAAGTAGATTATTCGAAGCGATATACGGTTGCATATATTATCAAAGTTCATCTTTAGACTATACACAAGGACGAGTTCCAGGATTTCTGCCCTTACATAGGAAAGGATGGGGGGGGGGGGGGATAGGTATTTGCGTGATTGCATATCACCAAAAGATTTGATTTTGTAAAAGGATATATACAACTTCAAAATCTATTAGATTTGTTCCGTGGTATGTTAAAACATCATGGCCTCTCAAATATACAATGATCATAATACAAAAGAATACATATGGCGACATTTTGTACAAAAACAAGCAAAATTGTGAGTGAATGTGAGGAAAATCTATATGTTTGTACCCTCTCTTTACCAAAATCTGTCCTTGTTGACACTAAGGTATCCAGCCATAACCTTACCTCCCGTGTTCCTCATACCATCAATCAGAAAACACCAAGTGGAACCCAGGGCCCCGATGAAGAAATCTGCTTCAGTCGCCATCAAGAAATTGACCAAGGGGTACTCTGTGCTTGTCTTTCTTCCGAGGCTCGCTTCATAGGTTGCCATCGTTATGTTACCAACCTGCCTATTTACATTGGTGAAGTAGAAGTTCCATCCATTAGGGACGTAATTCTTGGTTAAGTCTATGACTTCTTGCATCTCGGTAGATAGCCAGATGCTTCTCAGGTGTGGAAACCGCTTCCTGATTCTATTGGCAAGGCGCATGTAGTCCTTGAATTGTACGAGTTGCATTTCACAAGCTTTGTCTCCCATTCTAACATGTATGCTGAGGAGTGGTCTCGGAATCCAGGGTTTGTGATTGGACCATACATATTTTTCCATCTCATATGTAGGTTGGTCTATCTCTTCCTGGTGGAGCGTAGCACAGAAAAATCCTTGTCAGATATGTGACAGATTATCAAAAGTATTCCTGCTTAAGTATCGTCTGAATTTCTGATCTCTAACCAGCGCAGTGTTCCATAAGTGAGCATCATGGAATGCTACACCAAGTGGTATTGAGAGATACAGGCGACAAAACAAGATTTCTAGATACACATAAAAAATGA
This sequence comes from Corrigiola litoralis, assembly GCA_901111285.1. Taxonomy (NCBI): domain Eukaryota; kingdom Viridiplantae; phylum Streptophyta; class Magnoliopsida; order Caryophyllales; family Caryophyllaceae; genus Corrigiola; species Corrigiola litoralis. Next base: position 22,172 of record CAAKMY010042224.1, read on the forward strand.
CTAGCTTTCCTAATCGTTAACTAATTTTGATAGAACATAGAGATGCATAAGATGTGTACCTTGGGCCATTCTCCTCTGTTACTGGCAAGTACCATTTCTGCAGCTTCCTTTCCAAATGCATCGTGTCGTGCAACATTCATTAGATGACATGTGTATTCAGATTGAAATCTCATCATATATCGAACAGCCTGAAACAATTAATTAAAGTCACTGTAACACCCTGAATCATCCTATCATACAACCACGGAAATAAGGAGATCTGTACTGTAAGCAGAAAAAGAGTACATCAGTTACCAGATTTTGCTGACTTCAAATGCACTGCTAAATTGCAGTCACAGAATTCAACTTATCCCTTTCATTCATCTCATTACTTTTAACTGTAAAGTGATATTCCCAAGTATAGTTTGAGCGTTCAAGTGTAGATAACTGAATAAATTTCTATTTCCTTATAGTCTTGCAGGCTGCATCATGTCACTATGTGTAAATTGATGTCTTAATCTTCGACTAGTCGGATGTAGTGTGTCGTAACTCTACATATTTCGGGGTGTTAGAACTTTGGCTCATCCACATATTAATGCAGTTGAATCACATTTTAATCACATTTTAAGGAAACTAAGTCTAATGTGACCAACATCATAGATGTGATGCATCCATGTCGGATTTACCTGTGCTCGCCACCATCTTCTATCCATTTTTCGATGATTTGTCACAAAACTCCCATTTATTTCCGTCGTCGGTTGCATATAACTCCAAGGATTACCCCAATTCCTGTAGTTAATCATTAATGTTTCACAGCTCTCCTAAACAAAGGTCAATTTTCAAAAAGAAGTCCAATAGATTACCTTGGTGTTCGTCCTGCCCATATTTCTTTTGAAGTATAGTTTTCCTTTGCTTTGATGGTTCCCTTTTCCCATGCTTCCTTTTGATCCATGAGTTCAAAAGCACGATCACGACACTCTTGGGATGTTTCTGGAAGGAAGTAGCAAGACCAACTACCACGAGACGAACCTGTGAACTTCATGAAAGCACGATTACTAAAAGCATACTTCTTTTGCTCATGAATTTATTCTCAAGTCAGATAGAAAAATTGAAATTACCAAGTTGTATCCTTTCATCATTTAGTTCAGTTCTTACCTTTACAACCATCATGATCAGCGCGGTTGTAGTATTTTGTTACTATAACCCTTTTCTCGGTGATAGCAAGAGCAAGAAGTCCACACATCCCAGCAATCTGAGCCCCAATACCGAAGCCAGGGAGTTTTTCCCAATCAGCCACAAGAAACTTCACCTGAGGATCACGGCAATTTAAAGGATGCTGATGAAGCCATATATCTCGCTGCACTTTCCTCGTTAAGGGGTAATTCTCTTCATCAGATCCTGTAACCTACCAGAAGAAAACTAAGATGGTCACTGAACAAAATCCTGATATACTCATTTTGTTTCATTTGTTGACTGTAATCCTGATATGTATTTCACGATGATTGATTGTTCGCATTTTTATCTGTAGAAACATACCCAGGGAGGATAAAAACCTTCAGATATATCCTGGTGCCTCATTTCATTCAAATGCTCATCATCCGCTGCAGCAGAGGAGGCATCTAATGATCCTTTCCAAAGGGTCCATGGAGGAAATGTTTCATTATCAATACGTGTATCAAGCTTCTTGTTTATCTCCTCTCTTATTTTGCAGTCCTCAAAATGAGGGGCATTCGGGACTCTTGATCCCGAGCTTGTCAATGGGTTTTGCGATTCATTTAGTAAGGCACTCCATGCTGAATATAGCGAAGACACCTTTTCCTCATCACAACACCCATTTATTTGTCTTGGATTCCCATCCCTCTCTACTGTTCTAGGTTTCGAACTGTAGTCTCCTGCTGTATCCACATTGATCAAGCAAATCAAATCAACAGAAACTCGAAGCATAAACAATTTGCAAAATGTAATTCAGAAAACAGGACCAAATTAGCCTGTGGTCTCCATATCAACTACTTCGTACATTGCATTTATCATATATACACTCTTTCAGGAGTTGATTTATTTGTAAACACATAATAAGGGGGAAAATGAGATGGCGCCACTCGGAGGTACCCAAATTGGACGACATTCTCTCATATATTATTATCATCCCCCTGTCGATAGGGTTCACTAAGCCTTCTTGGGAGAGGGTGACACTCAAATTCGGTACCAC